>JAYMSV010002402.1:0-11155 GCA_036897745.1 Erodium moschatum
AGAAGAGAAGAAAAGCAAGTAAAAACAAATAAGAGAAAAAAGCAACGAAACGGGGGAGAGAACCGTCGCCGGTGACGACGGCGGCTAGGATTTGCTTCCTTTTCTTTTCTCTCTAGAGAAAGCTGTTGTAATTTTTCTATATGTTAAAAACGTAAAATAAATATAAACCCCTAAACTTAATTCTCTCTTCACAAAAGGTCTTGATTATTTCAATTGTTATTTTTGTTTGGTTTTAGGTCAGATCAGTTTGAATGGCATTGAATAAATAATGTAGAAAGTGATACACAACCTGTCAAAATATTGTTCTGGTGTGCCCAACTGCACCATCTCCAACCAGTTTTTATTGTTTATTCATGTTAAGAGCATGTAGCGTCTAGTTTTGTAGATGAGAAGCTCCTTTCACTGCAACAATTCCTTTAAAATGCTATCCTAATCACATAATCAATGTCACCTTGGAACTCATATCAATGGTACATGCCCTTTTCAACCACTATGGTTTATCTTCAAACAACAGTCCAAATTAGTCCAAATGTAAATTGATCAGATCCATTTAGATTTCAGACAAAATCAATGATAGCATCATCCCGTTACAATCATGCAGTAGTTTTAATTGAACATCGTAGATATATATCGAAGGATCCAGATTAGTAGTTTGTAGTTCTTACGAAACATATAGATTTGTACTTCATAGTTATCCTATATATATGTTACTCATTGTTGAATTAACAATAAGATGTCTAGAAAGTAGTCTGATTAACATATACGTATAAACATTTACATATTGTCATTATATTTATAGGAATAATAATTAGCTCAAGCCCAATGAATATTGAGGCATTGATCATTGCCCTAGGTATAACTCATGACATCTACGAACCATGGAGTAATAATCTTGTAGATCTATCTAATATTAATGATTGTTCAACCAACGGATGCACTAACTCGATATTTCATGTGACATACTAGTATAAACCACGTCGTGATCATATAGATATTTATTGTAATGATGTTCTATTTGGGAAGAGGTATAATATCATGAAGGTGAAACCGACAATCAGAAACAGACTCGAGCGCTGACATGACAATTCAGTCTCATAATAATCCCAACAAGCAGAAACAACAAAGAACCACCAGATACATGAAAGAGCATTCTGTCACTCACTTGTTGTAACAATGATAGTTTGACCGGTCTCATATTAGAGTGATATAATAAACTTTGATCTCACAACTATCTGATATGGGACTCAGACTCACGTGGTGTAGGTTTACTTGTGGAACCTAACATATATTGGTAAGAAACTATAAGAGAATGTGAATGGAAACAAAGCTAGACTTCACACAAACTTTGACTATAACTTGATTTTGGACTTGCATTTAGTGGAAACATCCTTAGACAGAATGAAAAAACTAATGTCACACGTGCTAAAAGCCGTGGCATGCAACTTGAAGATCTTAAGGAAACCAACTTTCCCATGTAGAGTTGCCGACGATGTCATGTTCAAGCTTCCAGCTTCCAAGTCACCGAAGAACGACGGGCTCGAGATCAACCTTGTCACCATTAAATCAGCAGAAGTAGTGACATTGATTTGGCCTCGTGCAGGAACAAACCGTTGCTCAATCGGGACCTCGGCAATGGTCACTCCATGATAGTCCACATTGCTCGTTGTGTTCTCGAACTTGAAGCTCCCGTAGTTGCGGTTTCTGATCGTGATGAGGAACCCTATAGTGACGTTTATAGGTATGTTGGTGAAGCTGAAGGTTATGTTCTCTAGACCGATCGGGCGAGCTGTTATGATGGGTTGCTTGGGCTTGAAGACTGTGAAGAACAATGTTATAGCAACGGCTAGTGTGACTATTAATCCGATTGCGGTCGCAGCTAGGCAGATTTTGACCCTTTTTCGGATTGCCATGTTCGGATATTGATGATGGGAAAATTAAGGATGTCGGAATTGGGGTTGAGAGGGTTTGATGAATTTAAGGAAGGTGGTGTCCGGAGGAGTTTGTGTTGATGTTCTTCCATTTTGTTGATTCCTTAGTTTGGAGTTGATGTGCAGGAATGAATGTTGTTTTGGCTTATCCTCTGATCATATTCTTTTGTTTGGATTGAGTTTTGAGTTCTTAGTACTTTGAATTCTCTATGGAATAAGACTTTTCTAGAGGTCAAGTTTAGAGCATCCCGATCGAGATAGCGGGAAGGGGATGGCAAGAGGACGCTGGGGAGTGGGCGGTAGCTCCTTCGGATTCAAGCTGATGGGACGGGGATGCTGTGACAACGCCCGAGCAGCGATGGAACGCCATCACTCAACACGCGTACTACACGTTGGACCGATTTTGTACATTGGGTACAAGACAGGATATGAATGCCCCCGCCTGTTCAATGGTTTTAAGACTCGCTTCCTACTATGTTAATTCTCAAATTACACAACTCGATCGAGTCGAACGAGAGTATCAAATCCTATCGAATTTCGATGATTTCTACTCAAATCTTCTCGGATATGAAATTATGTGTCCCTTCATACTCAAAAACCCATTCATATTTTTTTTCTATCAATCTGATCTGTTCAGAATTATCCAATCTTTAGATCGATCGAGATCAAGTGATTTCAACTCAACATTGTTTATGTACAACGTCCATGTTCGCATACGATAAATCATACTATGTCTCTAGTTATTCAAACCAATCTAATCAAATAAAGTGTATCAAATTTGTTAAACCAATCTAATCAAATAAAATATATCAAATTTGCTAAATACAAAGTTTCATATCCTTTCAGGCCCGTCCCGATAAACTAATATGAACTTTTCAATTTCACAAGGTGGAAAGATAAGCCCAAAAGACTAGTTTATGGGCAGGCCCTAACAAGAGAGGACAAGACACTTAATTGGTCTGAGCAAGTAAGAGCCAAGGCCCAATCCAAAGCAAATTAAAACATTCTGGGCTTTGGTTTAGGAAACCCAATAAAAACAGAAATATAATAGGTTTATAAAATAAAAGTCGAGTCGATTTTTTACCGATTCGACATATTAAAAACCGCCCCACCCAAATTCACCGGTTTGGTAGTTTTTTTACCATGACCATCGTCGATGACACCGATTCCGGATTTTCCAATAACGGGGACGGTCGGTTTACGACAATGGCCTGATTTTTGTCCAACCCTAAAACATACCATCTCAAATGAACAGGTTATTTGTATTCATTAAATGGGTAATAACCAATTAATAATCATAATATAATGATTTGATGTCCAAACTCAGAACATAAAGCATCAATACATAAAAAAAAAAAAAAAAAAAAGAGAGATCAGATCAGGACATAAAAAACAAATACATTGCATAATAACAGCTCACACAACAAGAAACGCATCGAATCTCCACATTTATTCTCATATTACACTTCCTTTTTATTTTTATGTTACAAAATAAAACTAAAACGGTTTGTGTGTAACGTTCGGTCCATAGATTTTTAGTTTATTTTTCGGTGTATTATAAATATAATTAAGGAGAATTTCCAAATAATATTTCTGTCGAAATTAATTAATTAATTAAACAATTTCAACATAGCAGAATGGAGCCGGCCAGCTAACGAGACGTTTTACAAAAACAATCTCTGCCTCGTAGCTTTCCTCTTTCATTCGTCCACTCTTGTCTCCGTGTTTCCGAATCTGGGTTCCGATCAAGATGAACGATTTGCTCACGGTGAGTTACAAGCTCTCGATTTCAGCTCTGCTTTCGTCTTCGAGTATTAGAAATATTTGAAATTTAGAGTCTTTTCGATGATTGGTTGGTCAATTTGATCAGAAATTGTGTGGTGTGCTTGTTCTGTGGATTTGAACTGTTTTGGGAGGAACCCATTTGGGATTCAGGTCGATTTGTGATGTTAATTGCTCAGATGTCGTCTCTACTGCTCAAGTCTTGTTGACCCTTGCTCTGTTTGGTTGCTGAGAAAAAAATCACTGGTGAAGTTGACTGGACTTTGATTTGTTTTGGATCCTAGATAATGTTGAAATTTTACCTCGGTTGAGTTAGGATATGTTGTTTGGGTAAATTGATTGGAGATGAGAGTAATCAATTTTGTTGTTTTTGTATGATTTGAAATTTTGAGGAAATTCTCAGCTACTCAAATGTGACCATGCTGACCTTGTGATAAAAATTGAAGCTTTTTTTTCTTTTCATTTGCTGGTTTTATCTCCATTCTAATTCCTCTTTCAATTTTGTGAAGTTCCCATCGAGATTTCCTAGCTTTTTGGGTTTATACTGTATCCAATTGTTTCTTCATTTGAATATAATCGAACTTGTTTTCTCTACAACTTCACAAATTTGTGTGAATGTGTCTTGTTATAGGATTCATTTGTTGGTGATGCCAAAGGCCAGCCTTCCCGAGAAAATGATATCGAGATGGGAACACGGGTTGCAAGTAGTAACTCAGACATGGGGATGGAAGCTTTCAATAAGCAGGTATGCTAAGTACATTACAGTTCATTCATGTTGTGGAACTTTTCTCCTATGGTTTTTATTGTTCCTGTTCACATTTTTGCTCCTTAGCAACTGCCTCTTATAGTCGTGTTTCCTTACATTTTTCTGTTTCGATTTGTTTTTTTATTTGTTGCTGTTTGTAGATTCAAGACATTGAGAAACAAATAGAGAAGGTCTCCTTACTACTAAAGAAACTTAAGGTATTCACAATGCTTCTCACGTCTTGTCTTGGGACTGTAGTTTGGATTAATACATAGAATTGTTTCTACAAATGTAGTGGATTATATTTGCTTGGTTTGCAATGGGATATATATCCTTTTTTGTTGAACAGAAACTAAGATTTCACTTTAACAGGAAGCTAATGAGGAATCAAAGTCTGTTACAAAAGCATCTGCCATGAAAGGTAACGCAATTGACCAAATATCAACATTTTAAACCTTTGAACTTTGGGTTTTCCATAGCTGTTTTTTAGATCAATGTTCTGATGAAACATACATATTAGCGTTCTGTTGGTAGTTTTACATTTCACTTGCTTATAGTTGCTTGAAATCATGTTCAGCAATCAAGAAGCGAATGGAAAAGGATATTGATGAAGTGGGAAAGATTGCACGTAATGTCAAGGCCAAATTGCAGGCTGTGAACAAAGACGTATGCATACCATCATTTATTAATGGATCTTGCATTCATGTTAGATCGATTATCTTGTTCCAGAATATGCACTGACTCTCTTGTCTTCTCCAGAACATGGTTAATCGAGAAAAGCCTGGATGTGAGAAAGGAACAGCTGTTGACAGATCGAGGATGAATATGACAAAGTATTGTCTTGCAAATTATAATATTTTCGTCTTCTAATTTTTTTATGCTTCTTAGTTTACTTATCTACGAAGTACTTTATTGTAATGCAGTGCCTTGATAAAAAAATTCAAGGATCTAATGACTGAATTTCAGGTACAATTCTATATTATGCTGTCTATAAGCGTATTTGACATTCTGTATGTCTTCTGACCAATGTTTTGTGTTTCAGACTCTTAGACAAAAGATACAGGACGAATATCGTGAAGTTGTAGAGAGAAGAGTCATTACAGGTCTAACTATTTAAGCCTACAAAAGTTAAAATAGTTATACACTACGAAGTTCAAAAAGTCTAATTTGTATAAATTTTTACCCTGTTGTCTTAATATCTTATCTATGGTCGTGCAGTTACGGGGACTAGACCAGATGAAGAGGTGAGATCAAATCCTGAAACTGAGCTCTAATACATGTAGATATTGTTTTAACTTGGAATATTTGCATGCCTCTGCTAGACAATTGACAACCTCATAGAAACTGGAAACAGTGAGCAAATCTTCCAAAATGCAATTCAAGAAATGGGACGAGGACAGGTAACCCTCCGTAAATATTCCGTGTGCTATTAAATCTCCTCTGTTCTGTGATTTTGAAGTTTATCATAATAAGAAGAAATAAGTTGTTAGGCCGGGTTCATGACAGGTAACCATAATTAGTTTTTTTATTAGAAATAAGTTCATACTTAGCCTCATCTAAACTACAAAATTACAAAGAAACTACAGGTGTAAGGAAGCTATTATTCATGTTAGAGTATAAAACTATACTTGGGCCTTTAACTATGAGCTTGAGCTTTTAGTTGAGTTGGTCCTCTAATATGGTATCAGAGCTTGGTTCCTCACGGACACAAGTTCAAATCCCACTATCTTCAAAATATATTACTATATCTTTATTCATCTCAAAGCCCTTATCTGTCTTTTCAATGGATTTACCTCTCCTTCTAAATAATCCACATCCGAACCTGTAAACAGGCTTGTCCCTGGGGGGGCATGTTAGTTAATAAAACAATAATTGGGTCTTCAATCAATTATCAGCTTGAGCTTTTAGTTGAATTGGTCCTCTAATAGTTCAGGCCTTATTTCATGTTATTTTGCAAAGATCAAAGTATTGCAAATGCTTAATCAGCAATTCTATCACTCGGAGTCTTTGATTTAGTACCCATTCAACCAAGTTTCTGATTTGGGACATTGTTACAGGTCCTAAATACGGTGGAAGAAATTCAGGAGAGACATGATGCTGTAAAGGAAATTGAGAAAAAGCTCCTCGATTTGCACCAGGTACATCAATGGTTTGACCACTAACTGGCCCAAAACCAGCAAGCCTGACATGTTTGTAATTCTTCTTACAGATTTACCTCGACTTGGCTGTCTTAGTTGAGGCCCAAGGAGAGATTTTGGACAACATTGAAAGTCAGGTTTGCTCCTAAATCTTACCCCTTTTAAGGTTGTGTGTGTACAAGGAGGAACAATATGTCATGGTCTGTGTCTCTGTGTGTTAACGTCGATTTTGTTCAGGTCTCGAATGCAGTAGATCATGTCCAGTCAGGGACAACTGCCCTTAAAAAGGCAAAGTCACTACAGAGGAACTCGAGGAAATGGATGTGCATTGCAATTATTATATTGTTGATTATAGTTGCTATTATAGTCGTCGGTGTCATCAAACCTTGGAAGAGTGGTGGTGCTTGAGTCTTCATCTTTTTGTGTTTGACCATTTTTAGTGAAACTATTCTGTGTTCTTGGCTGTGTGAGAGTGATTGACTTTAAGGGTTTTGTGTAAAACTTGGTTCTTGTTGTGGAACATGTTTGAACTAATGTTTTTAATAGAATGTTTATGCCTCTCAAGTACATTTTTTGTTTACTTGTCTTTTTTCAAGGGATAATTGCAAAAGTGTACAGGAGGTATTTTGCTTTTTGGAAATTGTTGTCCTCTTATTTGATAATTGTAAAAAAAAGTGCTTGTTTTTTGTCGCATATTGACGGTTTTATCCTTAGAAATATAAATTTAAAAATAATAACCAGAGAACAAAAAATCTAACTATTTATATTTCTTATTCTTTATATATGGCACAAAAAGACAAAATTCAAGACATGAAAATTTGGATTTTTTAATTTTCAAATATAAATTGGAAGGGTAAAATCGTTATTTGATTTGCAACAAGAAAGAGTTTAAAAGCTCTTTTTGCCATCATCAAAAAAGAAAACTAAAATTTATAATATGTGAATATCTCATAATTTTTTTTTTTGTAATTATCCTTTTTGCAGTGACTTTTATGAGCCTTGTTCACGTAAATACATTTGTGTTCCTTGTTTGCCTAATGATTGGCAATGCTTTTGGCGAGTTATTTTATTCATTCATGAGTTTGTCCATCTATCAAAATAGGAATTTATACATAAGGTTTGCAAATCTGTGAAGTTGTATAGGATGTGTTAAATATAAGGTTTAAGGAATATAAAACGACGAAATTACCCTTTACAGGCCGTGGTTGAGAACGGGAAGACGTAATTTTGTCATTTCATGTTCATTAAACCTTAAATTTATCAGGTTGTTGACAACATAACAAAATGAAACGAATTCAAATGTAGAGTAATAAATTAATACACTTAAAAGTCGAGGATAATAAATTGGAAAACATATGAGTGTAATGTAGTAAGCTGTAAATCATGTATACCATGTAATAGTAGAATGTGATTTCCGTATAAAAATGCGATTTATGTTTTTCGATTTCATTTCGTGAGTTTTCCGTTTCCCAATAATATTCTGGTTAGTATGTTTTGTGTTTTCTGTTTCCCAATCACATTCTGGTTCCTATATCCCATCACATTTGATGCTAATCGGATCAAGAACATCGAGTGCGCATCGAATTTAGTCATTTTGTAGGTTAGTGGACAAAACATATTTATGTGAGTAAGTCATTATGATCTGCATTTGGTTCATAGTATCTACCTCAATTGATTCGAAAAAAGGTTGAATTGTCTGAATTAGAATTGACAGAATTGCAAAGAGGCCAGCTCGTAGAGGACCAGGGCTTTCATTTATATCTATTTGCTTCTTTCTAACTTCATCATCTATATCTAAGAGCATCTTCACCCGGACGAATTGCATATGCACGCGAATGAAAGAGGGAGAATGGGTTGTGACCACTTGCCACACACCCCGTGGCTATTCTCCCATGCATTGGGATAATACCACTATGAGAGACTGGGTGATTTGCCAGATAAAATCACTATTCACTTAGGCGAATCGCCCAGGCATCGGAGATGCTCTCATACGAGTGGTAGTTATTACATATAATTTAAGTTCGAAAAAATGTTGTTTGTTTTTACAGTGATAATGTGTTGGACTAACGGGGCTTGTAATTGTAGGTGGTAAATGCAGTTGACCATGTGAAGATGGGAACAGATGCTCTGACTGTTGCCAAGAGCTTGCAGAAGAGATCCAGAAAATGCATGATGATCTCTATCATCTTGCTCCTCATTATTGCCCTCATCATTGTGCTCTCCATCTTGAAACCCTGGAAGAAGTAACGACGACAACAACACTTTCCAAATGGAAACCTCGATACATCCGAGACTTATGTAACATGTTTTACACTACAGATACACAAGGCACAATAGCCTCTTTTGTTTCCTGCAAACTTACACTGAAACTGAATTGTCATGACAGAACACCATAAATTTGATAGATGGCCACTCGATATCATGTACTGCATTTTATACTCAACTGAAATAAATCCGGAAGGAAGGATACAAAAATCTATAATTGTAGACATGTGCTAATACTTTCATGTCATTGTCTAAGCCAACTTGGATGGGTCGTTTCTAGATTTCACTCATGCTATACTCTGTTCTAAGGGTCCCCGTCATTTATGAATTCAGCAGCAGAAACATCTTTTGCGATTCTCTTTCTGGTCCAATTTCTCAACCATAATATCTTATCCATGTTAGCACGAACATACCCCTAGTTTTCTTCTCTGGAGGCTCTAAATTCTGTAGAACTTAATAAATCTATCCGTATGTGTTATTTGAAATAGAGTTTGTAAGATATGACACTTAATATTGCCATGGGAAGTGGAAATTCCAAATTAAGAGCTCCATAAATCATAGAAATAACCAGAACAAGATTTATACCTTAACCTCGATGGTCTTTCTTCATCAGCAGAAAAATTGCAGCCTCAAGGTTTGATCCTCAAGGCCTTGGATACGGAAGCCAAGCTTTTAGCTGGTCAATAGTCGAGATGCCTCATAAAGCATTGACACCAACGTCTAAACTCACTGCAAACCATTTTGCCAGCCAAAAGACTGACCTTTGCCCTACCAGGCTGGTGTATACGAAACATGATTTCTACACATGTGTGAATATAATACAAGAGATACAGTCATAAAATCACATTTTTGCTCAAAGACCATCAGTAAGAAAATACGTGTCAAATTAAAACATCCCACACAGTATGCGGGCGTGTTAAATACTAATAATTATGTGCCTAATAGAAGTGAAAACAGTAGCATTTAGCAGAGGAATCAACGTAAACTAAGCAAAGCAGATTAGCAAGCACATTGCAGTGCAGCAAGCTAAACTTTCAACAATTGAATTGAAAAATATGCTCTTTTAATAAAGAACATATGCATTTGATGCCAAAAAGAGCTCCACTGAATATTTGTAAGTTTCACATACAAACAAATAAAAACTGACAGAAACTAAGAAAAGTAACCAACAAAATGAGAAACAAAGCATTGCAGAGCAGCAAGCTAACTTTCAACAATTGCTAAGTTACTATGCACCAGCAAAAAAAGTGCAGAATCATTGAAAATTTGATCAAAATTCAGCATTTCCCAATCCAGTCAATTCAATCACTGAACTTCCTCTCAGAAGCCCTAATCCAATAATCAGGTTCACGAATAACAAAAAAAATGAAACTTTACTATCGGATCCATAGAAAATACTTGAGCGAAGATCGGACCCAGAAATTTTTGCCAACCCTTTCGATAATTATGAACGTAAACAGCGCAGCAAATCAAACATATGTATCCTTATATGCCCCTTTCTTTTCCCCAGCTTTCCCAGCAGCCAAACACAAAAGCTAAACGCATCGCTTATAGATCCGAACAGCCAATCGAACAGATTGAGATCATACCTCTCGCGGCTGTGGAAGACGTAAGCGCAGTTTGTCTGTACGCAAATGGAATTGGATCGGTAGACACATCGAGATTGAGATCTGAGAGTCTCAACAATCACATCAGCACTAAAAAATGGAATGGAAGCATAAATGGAAGGTACATCTAACGTCTATCACCAGCAATAGACTCATCTGGAGATTTAATCTTGGCCGTTCAAAACGCCCACTTTTTTCTTTACTTGTAATTTCACAATACATTCACAAATTCAGATAATTATAAACAGTAGAAGCCATGTTCAATTAATCATTCTTAGTTTTAAGGGTATTGCAAATAACACTTTAAAGTTGTGGATTATTGGCCACCGTTGTGATTAGCGTTAGGCAATTTCAAGGCGGCCAATCAACGATGATACAATTTCTCGTTATCGTGGTAGTGTGGCGTCTTGATATCGGAGGGGCGGATGGTTTGAACGACCCACTATTGATCTCTCCCAACTAAGGACGGAGAAATCACATGTTCTGATGTTTAAGGAAAATTAAGATTGGGAGGAGCGCGTCTGACAATGCACAAGAAGGGGGCAACACCACACCCTTTTGGACAATAGTAACACTAGGCCTGACACATAGATTAGGCAACCAGGGTCTCAAATTGTTGCCTTTGGTGTGACTTTAGGTTGTGGTGTAAGGTTGCGGTGGTCTCTCAATTACGCTTTGAATTCGAAAAGC
>JAYMSV010002403.1:0-11155 GCA_036897745.1 Erodium moschatum
AATCACTTTATCATTATCAATCACGCGTTTCCGCGTGAAATGCGCCGAAGAATAGTTGATCACAGCCGTATAAACAGTTCAATTTATTTATTCATTTTTCCTGGAATCATCTACCTAATCCATACACTCTCAATGCCATTACCTTCCCGCCTGTTCCTATTTATGGGCACACCGAGAAAGCACTGATAATCCGACCACTCAGATCTGGTATGTGATATGCCCATTTTCACTTCTTCCTTCAGGCATTGGTCTCTTAACTGATAAAGCATTGGTGGGTTCATTTTCTTTTTCAGTGTGGAACTTGGACAGAAATGGGAAGCAGAGCAGTTATTGTGAATCTGGTTCTCGGGGTTTTGGCTGTTTTTGGTGTTGCTCTGGTTGGAGCAGAAGACCCATATAAGTTTTACACCTGGACTGTGACCTATGCTACCAAATCTCTTCTGGGTGTTCCTCAGCAGGTCTGGAAGTGCTTCCATTTGTTTTTCTGTTCTGTGATTGAAGAGGGTTTTGTTTTTTATTAGGGTTTTTGAAGTTTTGGGTCTTTTTTTTTGCAGGTGATTCTTATCAATGGCCAGTTTCCTGGTCCCCAGCTTGATGTGGTGACTAATGACAACATAGTCCTCAACCTCATCAACAAGCTGGACCAACCTTTCCTCTTGACATGGTGAGTTTCTTCATTCCAGCCTTTTGATGGTTACAGTTTGTTTTGGTGTTTCTGCTTTGCTGGGTTCGTTGTCTTTTTCGTTTCTTGTAATTATTGGGGGAGGAGATTTGATTTACCATTGTGGCTATGTTGATTGAAAAAACACAAGCTCCATAAAATGGACTTCTGAGTTCTTACATTGCTAAGATAAACAGTTTCAAATTAGGTCGGCGGGTTCAATATCCCATATCTAGAATAATAGCTGCTTTTGTGTGCTCGTGTTGTTTTGGGATATGGACAAGGACAGACTATCAATTTTTGCTTCCCAAGGGTTTAAATTTTTGTGGGTGGGATAAGAAATTGGCTTACTCAAGCTGTCTGATTATCTGTATCCATTATGGATATTGGGAATAGAAAAACACCCGCTTTCATAGACCCTTTTGAGCTGTAATTTGTGACTAAATTAAACCAACTAGTCAAAGTGGTTGGGTTTAGCTGTATGTGCTTTTTTTTTTCTTTGCTAGAGTGAGTGAAAAAATTTAATGTAATAAATGGTTTGAAGGAAATATTTTATTGCCTTACGTTTTCATTTTTTTTTTCTTACCGACAGAATATGCTTTCAAAAACATGGCCAATGAACTGGATTTTAAAGCCCAAAAGCAATTTTTAAAACTAAATGTATGGACCAATAATTGAAAAACAGGATGTCACACTACATTAGGAGTATTCGAGAAAGATTCATTAAACTTCTTTTACTAATAAAATTTCTTGGAACTTCAATTTTCGTGAAATATTATGTTATTGAATGGATTATATTACATTGATTCATAAGTTAGCTTCTGGTTGGTGTGAGATGGAGAAAGAAATGGAATGGTTGAATTTATTATCTTAACATTTAGATTAATGAATTGTTCTAACTATGGGTTACTTTTAATCTAGGAATGGCATTAAACAGAGGAAGAATTCATGGCAAGATGGAGTTCTAGGAACAAATTGTCCCATTCCTCCAAACTCAAACTTCACTTACAAGTTCCAACCCAAGGATCAGATTGGGTCTTACACTTATTTTCCATCAACTCTAATGCACAAAGCTGCTGGAGGATATGGAGGACTGAATGTCCATTCAAGACCTCGCATCCCAATTCCTTACCTCTACCCTGATGGTGAATTCACTTTGCTCGTTGGCGATTGGCACAAGACCAACCACAAGGTTAGCACGATCTATTTGTCTATATGATCTCAGTTCCCAAATTCTTGTAGATAATTTTATTTTCTTCCGTGTTAAAACCCTGTTCTAATGAATTGTCTTGATGCTTGCAGACACTGCAGCTATCTCTGGACTCGGGGAAATCTCTCCCCTCTCCTGATGGTGTCCTTATAAATGGACAGGCTCATACTTCCTTTAATGGTGACCAAGGTGATCTTTAGCATTTATCTTAACAAGTTGATATTCTTGGTGATTACAACTATTCTATTTTGGGACTTTTTACTTTTAAAAAAAAAAATACTATTAACGTATTCTACTTTCAGGCAAAACCTACATGTTCAGGATTTCAAATGTGGGTTTGACAACCTCGTTAAACGTCAGGATTCAGAACCATGTAATGAAGCTAGTTGAGGTTGAGGGATCACACACCCTACAGAACACATATGAAACTCTTGACATACATGTTGGCCAATCTGTTTCAGTCTTGGTAACCTTGGATCAACCTCCAAAGGACTATTACATTGTGGCATCAACACGGTTTGCCAGGCCTGTTCTTGTTGCAAGTTCAGTGCTACACTACACAAATTCTCATACCCCTGTCTCTGGACCCTTGCCTGCTGCTCCTGCTTCAGAATTGCATTGGTCTATGGAGCAAGCAAGAACATATAGGTATGTACCAGACAAGATTTAGCAAAATCGAGCTTGCAAATGAGTTGGAATTTAAGATGAAGAAGGGTGATATACTGACTCCATAACTCTCTTTTTTTCTCTTGAAGGTGGAATTTAACAGCAAATGCAGCCAGGCCCAACCCTCAAGGGTCTTTCCATTATGGACTAATAGTCCCAACAAAAACAGTTGTATTGGCCAACTCAGCGCCTATCATAAATGGAAAGCAGCGCTATGCGGTGAATAGTGTCTCCTATATCAATCCTGATACCCCTCTGAAGCTAGCTGATTATTTCAATATTCCCGGAGTCTATAGCACAGATTCCATCCAAGGCACTCCAGTGAGTGGCGCTGCATGCCTTGCTACCTCTGTTTTACCGTCATCTCACCATGACTTCATTGAAGTTGTCTTTCAAAACAATGAAAAGACAATGCAGTCTTGGCATCTTGATGGCTATGACTTCTGGGTTGTTGGGTTAGTCACTGTGCCTTGTTACATATGCTTCTTGGTTGCTACTCGGTTTCTGATCACTGTATTGCAATAAAAACAGGTATGGCAGTGGCCCGTGGACAGCAGACAAGAGAAAAACCTACAACCTTGTTGACGCTCTTACTAGACACACGGCACAGGTAATGTAACTATTTGGAATGTTTTTTGTTTCATTTTTACGAAGATGATGATATATTTGTGGTAGTTCACAAGCATTAAGGATTATCACAGCTTCCCCTTGCCTCATCAGGCTAAATGGGAAGTATGCCATATTATATTGAGTTAATCTGATTGAACAATAATTTACAAATAACCCTAAGCTGTAAGTGCATTTTGTTGCAGGTTTATCCGAATTCTTGGACCACAATATTGGTGTCCTTGGACAACCAAGGCATGTGGAACCTGAGATCGGCAATATGGGACAGACAGTACCTTGGGCAACAGTTGTATCTGAGGGTGTGGAATCCGGTCCAAAACCTTGCAAATGAATATGATATTCCTACCAATGCTCTACTATGCGGCAAAGCCACAGGAAGACACAATTAGTACACTATGCTATGCTCCATTATTTATCCAGCAATGTAGTCTTCTAGTCATAAGGGTTTGACTAGGAAAACTAGAGGGAGGTCATCCTGATATTTATATATATGTATATCTCAGAAGATTTATGTATGGATTTTTTCTTGTCTTGGTTAATTATATGATACACATTCATTTTCCAAATTGCATAATCTGTTTTCTGGATGGGGTATGAGATTTTAGATGAGCAGACTGAAAAAGAATACTTAAAAGTAGCTGAAATATGGAAAATATTCTCTTGAGTTTTAATTAGGAAGATATGTTTATCTTTGACAAACAATGAGAATATCCTTATTTATAGCTTTTTTTTTTCATTTCTATACCTTTTGTCTTCATTTTTACCTCTTTCCGTATTATCGAAACAAACTGTCATAGAACTCATTTTCTCTCTAGCACAATTCGTAGCCTACTCAATTGAGATCTTGTTGTGCAGCCGTTGTCGTTTACTTCGTAATTAATAAATGGGCAATGCTTCTTATCATTTTCGTGCTTTCTTACTAGTTTATAATACCCAAGCACGAATAACCGTTGGACAAGGCCGGACATCGACGACCACTACAGACCTCAATCGGGCATTACAGGCATCGATGTCGACATCAACAATGTCCGATGTATTCCGGTAGTAACCAATATCGGACATTGGTGCTGACATTTAAATTTTTTGATATCTTCTCATAGTCCTTGATAGTTTCCAAGTACAATTCGAATGTATACGAAATCACTCAACGGAATTACATGAAATTATGTTTCCAATGGAGACTCATTTTCAATAGTCTCATCTTCTTCTACAAGAGTGCTGAGACCACACCTCGTAGGTGTTTTCTTGTGTTCGTACGCACACATTTGAGCTTATTTCGTCCAAAGAAAGCACCTTTTTAGTTTTTTTTTTTTATCAGCAAAGTAAATTTAAATTAAGCTTCTTTTGAGGTGAAAGAGGAGTTACAAAAATAGTATTACAAATCACCCAAACCCAAGGGAATAACCCTACTAAACACCCAAAAACAAGCTTGCATCTCAATCAAGAGACCACAAGCCAACAACAATGAAGGATGAGGAAGGAGTAGATGAATTATAGATGAATGAAATGAAGAATGAGAGGATGAATTGGATGATTTAGAGCTGATTGAAGGGTGAGCACTTAGAAAGTAGGAGGAAGACATTGACCATTGATGAGCTAATCTCCCTTGAAGTGGTAAGATCCTGGGAAGACCTGTAGCAATTTATGACCTGCAATACTATTGAGACAGTTTTGAAGCTGCACCAATGAGATGATTTGAAGAACTTGGTTGAGCTGGGATGGATGGCAAGGACCCTTAATGACTTAATGAATCCATTTCAAGGACCCTTAATGAATCCATTTCATAGCTGAGAAGTTGTAGGCTTCGATTCCTTGAAGAAGACTTGAGGAACAACAGAGCATCCGAACTCATCGAAGAGAAATCTACCAATTTTAGATGGAGCCACCAAGCTGAAGCAAAGAAGCTGCACAATGGGGAGCCAACTCCAACTGAAATCGACTATGACACAAATCCCTGCGCCTGCATAAAAAAGAAAAACTACTAGACCTAAAAGGACTACCCTCACACCAGAGAAAAGGACTAGGGATGACCAGAGATGACCTGAAGGGAGAAGGGAGAGAGGAAGGCTACCAACACACACAGATAAAACTGAAAGAGCCTACTAAGTAAGAGGAACCTTACCAAACTCTCATCAGTACCCAAACCAACCCAGAACCCAACCCCAAACCCCACCCAATGAGACTGGAAAGAGCAAGAGAAAGGAGCACTAGCAATCCCAACCTGAGATTTGAAAAGGTTCCTTGGGCCACACGAAAGCCAATCCGGGGAGTATCCTTGAGGCACAAGCAAGGCCGTCCAGACTTGAATAAAAAGGAGGCTTTCAAACATGAGCTGAATGGATATATTAAGGACCCTCTGATATATAAATCAGACAAGCTTGAAATGAAAGGCTTCTCCCAGATAGAAATTAGAAGGAATATCCACAAGAAAACACTGAGACCCAGGCCAGCCAACAAACACAGACTTCTACAGACCTAATAGATGACACAATATAGTTCCAAGGAGAAATAAACAAGCAGCTGAACATTAGCAGAGAAGCAGCAGCTGGAATGAGCATAACTGAACCAAACATCAAGTAAACAATCATCTCTGAAAACATCCTCCTCTTTCACCAGATAATTTTAGGAGAAGCCAAATATTTGAATCCTCAATTGGATTGATGAGAGATCCTGAGAGAGGCACATGCTCTTGGAGAGATTAGCCAGGCTTCAAAGGAGAAGTAACATCCTTTTGCTTTGAACTTAGCCCACTCCCAACTATATGACTGATTGAGGATTTTCTTAAAGATATCCTCAGCTGAAAGATTGTAGCTATTAAAAATGAGATTATTTCTGGCTAGCAAAATTGTCCAGCATATAAGAGGAGCCAGCCTCCTCCAACTCTTCTTACATTTGAAATTGACTAGGGATGCCCAAGATCTAAATAAACTTTTGCAGACTTAGGAATCACCCAATATAGCCCCCACCAGATCATAACCTTATTCCACACAGACCAAGCTCTGGGGCAATGTAAAAGAACATGAGGGCCATTTTCCAAGTCCATATTGCAAACTGTACAAGTTATCTCTTGCAGATTGAGAGAAAGACCTCTAGCCTCTAGGAAGCACTTAGAAGGAATTGCATCTAGACAAGATAGCCAACTGAATGCAGTAATTTTGGGGGGAATATCTGGGATCCATATGCCTTTGGTCCAACCTGCATTGATAACAGAAGCAACTCTGATTATCTATGAGAGAGTACAACTTTTTAACTGAAAATACCTTAGCATCTCCCACCAATATTAGGGAATCAGGCTGAGAGGAGAGAGTAATTCCTTGTAGGATCTGTTGTAGAGAAAGCCAATCTGAATTAGGCCTTCCCCCTAGCAATGATCTGAATTTGAGATCCCATTGACCTCCTAAGAAGGCCTCAGAGAGCTTAATTTTTTTTATTGGGAGAGAGTGAATAATCTTGGAAATAAGAATTTTAGAGGTACTTCTCCCCACCAAATATCATACCAGAAGGAAACTCTGTCTCCCTTGCCCACTTTCCGACTTAAACTTTTAATTCCAAAGAGATTAGAAAATCTTGGATCTGCATTAATTTCCATAATATGATTCATTAGGCTATGACTAACCACCTCTTGAAATGAAGAAAGGTCCCATTCTGATCTGCTCCACCCAAATTTGCTACATGTTACTAATTTCCACAAAGAATCTCTCTCTAGGGCAAACCTCCACCATCATTTTGCTAGTAGAGCTATATTCATTTTTGAGAGATTTTTAATACCAAGCCCTCCTTCAAGTTTTGGTCTGCATACTGAGCCCCATTTTACTTTTGCAAAATTTCTTGCTTATGATTTTTCACGCCAGAGAAATCTCCTTTGCCAAGATTCCATTGTTCTGATGACTCATTTTGGAGCTTTAATGATTGAGAAGAAGTATAAAGGTAAAGCACTGAGGGTGGAGTTGATGAGGGTAGTTCTCCCCCTAAAGATAACTGTTTTGGTTTACATAGCCCTAAAGCAGCCTTAAATTTATTGACGAGAGGTTCCCAAGTTTTGAGCCTTTTGGGATTTGCTCTTAAAGGAAATCCAAGATAAGTGATAGGGAGAGATCCTACTGAGCATTCTAGAGCTTCCAGCCAGTGCAATTCTTCTTCCTCCTCCAGATTGAAGGGAATAAGAACTGATTTGTCATAGTTGACTGCTAACCCTATTGCTAGTTGAAACATGGAGAGAGCAAACTTGAGGCTCAAGACACTGCTCTGATATATTTGGATGAAGAATGTAGTATCATCTGCAAACTGTAAATGTGAAATTGAAGGGCCCTTTGCATTGAATTGAATCCCCTTACTTAGCTGAGCTTGAATTCCTGCTTTCATAATTTGATTTAACCCGTTTGCTATGATTAAAAATAATAATGGAGAAAATGCACAACCTTGTCTTAACCCTCTGCTCATTTGAAAATAAGGGCTAAGTGATCCATTAATTAAGACTGAATCATGTGCTCTTAGGCAAGAAATGATCCATAGCTTCCATTTGATCCCAAATCCCGTAATTGTGAGGATCTGCATAATAAAACTCCAGTTGACCTTATCAAATGTCTTTTCAAAGTCTGCCTTGAATATAATTGCCTTTTCTTTGGATGATTTAAGATTATTGACAACCTCTGGAGCCACAAGAATTCCATCAATGATTTGCCTCCCTGAAATGAAACCAGATTGCTCATCCCCTACTAATTTATCAATCACTTGCTTAAATCTGCTTGATAAAATCTTGGAAATTATTTTATATGGAGCTCCCATAAGGCTGATAGGACTATAATCATCAAAAGACAATGGAGATGTGTTTTTAGGTATCAAGGTTATAAAAGAGGAGTTTAAACCTTTACCAAGTTGCCCTGTTAGATAAACTCTTGGACGAAGTGCATGAGATCATGTTTAATGATTGGCCAACAAACTTGGAAGAATTTCATTGTATATCCATTTGGTCATGTGGCTTTATCAGCACCACAAGCCATTACAGGTTGTAGGGTTTCTTCTTCAGAGAATGGAACTTCCTGCCATGAGGATTGATCTGCAGATAAAGAAGAAAAAGGGAGGCCTGATAGCAAGACATCTGAAGGAGCTGAAGCTGTAAATCTTTGAGAAAAATGTTCTGCAACAGCTAATTTTATTTCCCCAGGAGATGATAATAGAACATCATTGTTGAGGATGATAGATATTTTCTTTTTGGAGCCTTTGTAATTAGCAATTCTATGAAAATAGCTGGATCCTTTATCACCATCAGAAAACCACTTTTTCCTAGCCTTGTGGCTCCATAATTTAGAGAGAAAATTGTATTTTAGAATAAGTGCAGCCTTGTATGCTTCTCTATCATAATTTTCCTTTGGGGATAAGGATCTGATCTCCACCAATCTGTCCAAGTCATCAATTGCTTTGGAGAGAATATCAATTTGATTATCTAGAATACCAAAAACCTGAGCATTCCATATTTTGAGGTCTGCCTTTAGGAGCTTAAGCTTCATCCAGAGTACATAATGAGGTTGGCCTGAGATTGTATAAGACTCCCAAAAATTCTTCACTGCTGGGAGAAACCTTGCATCTTCTGTCCAGATATTTAGGAACTTATAAGGTCTTGGGCCCCAATCGACCATATCATCAAATAGCAAAATAGGTTTATGATCTAATATATTTCTTGGGAGGCAAGATTGAGTGAGAGAATTAAATTTTAGCAGGAACTCATGAGAGATGAAGAACCTATCAATCCCGGAGGCTCTAGACTGGGGGCCAAACCAAGTATACTTACCTCCTTTCAGTGGAAGATTGATGAGACTCGAGTTTAAAATAAAGTCTTGTAGAAGAAGCATATCAGAACCTCCCCCTCTCTGGCTTGACCTTTCTTCAAATGTAGTAATGGCATTGAAATCCCCACCTAACAAGATGTGATATTCTGGAGATAATGAAGCTACATGATTCTGTATGAGGAGCCATAGATCTTTCCTGCCTTGAGGAGAATTAGGTGCATATACATTAATGATACAACATAAGCTGTTAAAATCCACTACATTAGTTTCAAAAAAAAATTCCACTACATCACCATGCCACAACAAAGCTCCATTCAGCTTGATTGAGTGACTGTGTACAAATTCTTTGTCTTTCCATATGGAGATGATTCCACCAACATTACTTCTGCATTGATATGATCAGAGGTCCATCCCCATGACATTCCACACAGCCTCAAGAAGTTTTAAGGCATAACCTCCATTTTAGATTCCTGCAATAAGATGAAATTTGGAGCTTGCTTGCTCACCAAGTTATTCAGGCACCTCTTCTTCTGTTTTAAGGAGATTCCTCTCACATTCCATGAGAGGAATTTCATTTAGGCTTTAGAGAGCTGGATGTGGGTTAATGTTACCATCCCCCAACTGTTCATTATCTGAATCTCTATCAAGCTCTAGAAATTCATCATCAGATCCTCCCTCTAAGCCTACTGAATGGTTTTTGAAATCCTCCAAAGCCTCAATTTGCTGTATAATATCATGATATGTAACTTTAGCTTTCAGTCCAATAGCTTTGCCGAACTCCCAAGCCTTCTTTGCTAGTGATTGATCCTGAGGAGATTTAGAAGTTTGACCTCTAAAAACTGGATTCTGCAGATGAGAAGACACTGGTTCTTTGAGTTTGGGTCTTGTGGTATAAGTATGAGGTGTTTTGACAAAGTTGCCTTTGCTGACTTTCTTTTTTTTTTAGCTTGGTATTGACTTTGATTTTTTCTTTTAACTTATCAGCTGAGAGCCCTATTAGGTCAGCTACCTCAGCTATTTGGGCCTGGATGAAATCATTTTGAGATATTAGTGGCTCTTCTCTTCCTTTGATTTGGTTGAGCTCTTCTTGATTTAAAAAAAGGTTTGTGGCCAGCTGTAGCATTACCACTGTTGATAGTATCCAGCCCTAGTGATTTGTTAGTGATGGACTGAGAAGAACCAACATCCCTCTGTGTGTCAGCAGCCGTTAATGGTTGATCTTTGGAACTTGTAGAGGGCCGAAAATGACCTTGTGGAGCCTCACCCACCATTAAATGATCTTCTGTACTTGTCCTTTGTTTCTGTTGGATAAGAGTAGCAGCTACTTTGATTATAGGATTATCCGAAGGTCCTGGTGAGTGAGTAATACCAATATTCTTTGTTATGTGAGTGTCTGTGCTGTCATGAGAGAGATTTGGAGCCAAAGTTTAATTTGTTGAATTTTGAATATGAGGATAATCATCATTCGGAACTGGCATTGTAGAGATTACGTTGTTGATTGGATTTCCCACTCCTTGTATCTGAGACGATAATGGAACTGTAGCGATGTTGAGCATAGCATTTTTCGACGATAGAATTGGCGATGGTTCTGATTCGAATGTATCTGGGATAACTAAATCCTCCATCCTTTGTAGCACTGGTGATGCCTGCAAGAATTCTTTATGAATAGGAATGGTGTGCAATGGCTCATTCTGTATAGGAATGATGTGATTTGCAGTAGTAACTAACTGCGAGTCCTTCTTCCCTACTAATGGCTCTGTTAGGATGAAATAAATATTGATGGGCCCAGCTGAGATGATGGTGTTGATTGAATGGATTAATAAGTTAGTTAACACTCACTTAGGTTCTAACTCAACGAGTAATCATTGATTGTATATTTCAATTGGCTTGAGCTTAGCCAATATATAGGATGAGGTTTGAATTGTACGGTTTCACATCTTAAATTTCGCATTTTGTGGTATTTGTGAATATTTTATGTGTTTCAAGGTGTAGGACTTGTAGATGGCCCGACCACTCGTTTATAAGTTCAGTGTATTTGACAACTCTATTAGCCAAAATAGAGAGAATAATTATGGTGTCTTATATATTGGTATTTGTATTTATGACATCTCTATTTTTTTTTTGAAATGATATAAAGGCTTGCATTAAAGCAAATAATAGCTTACAAAGTAAGGCCGAAACCCTGGGCATCAGAATATTGTCCGG
>JAYMSV010002404.1:0-11154 GCA_036897745.1 Erodium moschatum
TCCCCCACCAAAGCGAGCAATCGCCCCGATGCTCGGCTCCCCAACGTCTCTTGCTCGGTTCGCCTTTGCTTTGTGGTAGTCACGAAGGAGCTCCTCGTATTCCCACAACGAGGACTTTAGCTCCCAACTCCGCTCGCTCTCCGGCAAGCCCTTCCACGATACTAAGTACTCTCGACGCTTGTGATCCTTATGCAATCGATCACCCAACAACGCCTCAACTTCTTTGTCATAAGCGGTTCTTACCCCCATTGGAGCTCTTGTGGACTTCCCTCGGCTTGTGTCTCCCGGATCCGCATGATATGGTTTCAACATGCTCACATGAAATACCGGGTGAAATGTCAAGTGAGAAGGAAGTTCTAACTTGTAAGCAACCGCACCAACCTTTTTGAGGACGGGAAAGGGACCTTCATATCTACGCATGAGCCCTCGGTGTAACCCGTGCGCATGCGTAGTGAGCTTCACAAGGGCAAGATCGCCCTCCACGAACTCAACGTGCCTCCTCTTCTTATCCGCCCATTTCTTCATCCTCTTTGCCGCTTTTGCCAAGTTGGTCTTGGCCATATCGTGTTGCTCGTGCCACTCTTTTGCAACATGAAACGCGGCTGGACTACTCCCCGTGTAGCCCACCACGAGAGAGTTTGGGGTCATTGGCTGCCTTCCCGTCGCCAACTCAAAAGGACTTCTCCCCGTGGACTCACTACGTTGCAAATTGTAGCTAAATTGAGCCACGTCCAATAAGGGAGCCCAATCAATTTGATTGGCCTTAATGAAGTGGCGCAAATATAGTTCCAACAACGAGTTTATCCGTTCGGTTTGACCGTCGGTTTGAGGGTGAAGGGAAGTAGAGAAATTCAAAGAAGAACCCATTAATTTGAATAACTCGGTCCAAAACTTACCCGTGAACCTTGAGTCTCGGTCGCTCACGATAGTTTTGGGCAGCCCCCACAACTTCACCACGTGCTTGAAAAACAACTTCGCCGCCACCTCCGCTGAACAAAGTTTCGGTGCCGGTATGAAGGTGCCGTACTTGGAGAACCTGTCCACAACAACAAAAATCAAGGAGTTCCCTTCAGATTTGGGGAGCCCCACGATGAAGTCCATGGAGACACTCTCCCATGGTCCCTCCGGTATAGGCAAAGGTTGCAACAAGCCTGCAGGCGCCTTTTGTTCTCCTTTGTCTTGTTGGCATACAAGACAAGTCTTCACGTAGGACTCCACATCGTCCCTCATTCTTGGCCAATAATAGGAGCTCTCCAATAGTGCAAGAGTCCTATGTATCCCCGGATGACCCGCCCACTTGGAGTCATGACATTCCTTGAGGACTTCCCGCCTCAAGTTCTCGTACTTCGGCACATAGACCCTCCGTCCCTTTGTCCGAATCAGGCCGTCCTCCAACCAGAACCGCCTCGTCTTGCCTTCTTTGGCATAACCCGCAATGGTGTTACCCAACGGATCATGCCTCAGGCCCTCCTTGAAACGTTCCAACAAGTCCCCACAAAGGGTGCTTGTTTGAATGCTCCACAATCCCATCGGCATGACCTCAACACTTTGAGCTTCTTGCCTCGGTGGGAGCTTCTTGGACAACTCACAAGGCGGAGTGCCCTTGAGTTCGACCAAAAGCTCCCCCACCATCTCGGGAACCCCTTCCTCTTTCTTCTCCACCCCTTTGTCACCCTCGTTGACCCCAAGAAAGGTAGAAGAAGAGACATGTTTATCAATATTGGAAATAATTGATGAAAACATTTTACCTCCGTGAAGTTTTCTCTCGAGCGGGACCATGCACGGCGTCCCCTCAAGAATCCACATTGTGTCGGCATAGGGAACAAGGACGCCTTGTATGCGGTCGAGAAAGTCCCACCCCATCACAAAGTCGTAGTCATCCAACGGCATCACCAACACATCCTCCACACCGCTCCAAGACCCGATCTTCAAATCAACGTCCCGAGCAATCCCCTCCACTGGGATAGGCTCCTTGTTCACCGTCTTCACGGTCGAACCAACCTTTTGCACCTTGAGACCCATCTTCTTGGCCGCCTCAATGCTTGCAAACAAATCCGAAGCCCCGGTGTCCACTAACGCTTCATCGGGACCTCGTTCACCACGATCTCCACATAGATGGAGCCCTTCTTCATTCTTCCACCCTTTGCCACGTCCACCCTTGAACTTTTTAAGGCATTCAAGGTGGTCTCGTTCGCAGGCGTGGTCTCCATAGCCCTCAAACTTGACTTATTCGGGCAATCTCGCATCATATGAGCACCGTTACATATAAAACATTTCAAAGCCCTCTTAAAGTTAGAGTTCCCCGCATAGGATGGCTTCTCGCCATGATGATTGGGCTTCTCCGCTTGAAAGTCTCTCCGTTTCTCCTCCATATGGCGAGGCTTCCCAAGTCTCGCACCCACATCAGGTGCTTTCTCCTTCTTGGTATAATCCACCAAGCCCTCCGCAACACGAATTGCCTCTCGAAGAGAGCTCACATTAGCTCTCCGCAGTTCAGCTTGCACCCAAGCCTGCAACCCATCCTTGAACTGGAAGAGTGCCTCCTTCCCTCCAAAGCCTGGTATCTCGAGTTTCAATTCCTGAAAAGCAGCAATATATTCCCCAATTGTGCCTTTCTGGGTAAGGCGACGAAGCTTCCCCCTCGCCTCATCCTCAGCATTTTCAGGGCGGAAGTATTGAATAAACTCCTCCCTGAATTGTACCCATGTGTCGATAGCCTCATCCTCATAGGTTTTGGCATCTTCACATCTCCTACGCCACCACAACCCCGCAGAATCAACCAAATAAGATGTAACATAACTTAACTTACTTGTATCATCTCGGATGTGCATGGCTTCAAAATACTTCTCAAGACTCCACATGAAGCTGTCAACAACCTTAGCATTGCGAGTGCCTGAGAAAGGTTTTGGCCTAGGGACGTCCACCCTTGGAGTACCCCCACCTCCATTTGCCAAAGCCTTCTTGCAAATTGTCAGCTCCTCTTGCAAGTCCGCGACTTGCCCCTCAAGATCCTCCAACTTCTCCGCCATGGACAACTTGAGATCCAGGATCTTCTCATCCACGCCCACATGATCCTCTTCCTCCCTCTTTGCGAGTGCCTCCAACAAGGCCACACGCTCTTCCAAAGACAAAGATGAGGAAGCCGAAGCAATTGAACGAAAAGTTGGGTCTTTGGACTTACTACGCTTTTTGGTATTGACCTTGGAGAGATCCAATGCTGCAGAATCAATCACCACATTTCCGTCCTCTGCTGCCATTTCTTGATGCGAATCGATGCTCTGATACCACTTGTCACGGGGCTAAATCTTCAAGCCTTGATCCGTGCGGCTCACGACCTCTACACAAGTCTTTTACTAGACTTTGCAAGCCTCGTGATCAGCCTTGGTGCTTTGCGGAAGCGTCTTTGAATGATGAACAACACGAGAGCAACAAGAAAGGAAGAAGAAGAAGAGTAGATGGCGCCCAAGGAGCTTTTTGATTGATGAAGTAAGTGAGATTACAAGGCAATTCAGCCCATATATATACTACTCTAGTATGCTAAAAATAGGAATTGGTTACAACAAACAAGGAGGAAGAATTCAAATGGGTTTGAATTCAAACCATTTGAATTCAAACTAAATCAAATTCGAATTCAAAGCTAGTCTTCAAGACTTCTTCAAAGTCAATAACAACTCCAACAACTCCTCCTTATTCTCCTCCTTGTCCTTGTGCCAACATGGCTCCAATGTCCTCTTCTTAAGCTCCTTGTCCTTGCCATCATGGCATGCGCCAACAACCTTGACCATGTCAAGCTCCCCACATGGGCCTTGACCATGCCAAGCCTCTTTTGACCCCAAGTCTTGGCCCGAACCACCTTCGCTGCCCATTTGTGCTCCCATAGCCGAGCCCATCACTTGCCCCTCACATGAGCCGCACATGCTTTTGACTTGGTCCAAATCCGACCCGTGACACAAACCAAGCCCAATGGGCTAAATCAAATATGAAAATGCTGAAGACTATTTAAACCAGAGCACAAATTGAGAAGAACCTTACCCGCCATTTTCACCACCAAAATGTGGAGCTCCGCCAGAGCAGCAGAAGGAGAACCAACCTCGCTCGTTCGCTCCCAAATCATCAACAAGAGGTTAAACCCTAATTTCTTCCGACTGTTCTTCAGATTTATTTTCGTTTCCTTATACTCGACGGATTCGATTTTTTGTTGTCGCAGATTTGACGACCAAACTCTTCAAATTCTCGAATGGAGTCTGGTCTCCAAAGATGTGAAATCGTTGGTTGATGTCAGATCTAGCTTGAGAGAGTTTATGAGATCGCAATCCCTCTCCGTTGTTCGTGAAATCGCAGAGAAAACTGTCCAGGAGAAGCTCTCGATTCTCGAATTTTTTGTTCGTGCTTTCGCTATAATTGGCGATGTCGAGGTACGATTTCTCCGTCTCCTTCATTGTGATTTGTAATTTCATGTCTCCATGTCATATCAATTGCGTTTTATTGCATTTTTCCTTCGATCTTCTTTGTTTATCGTAATTGATATTCATTTTTGCCATTTTGATGTCCAACTGAGTTGTTGAATTTAATTGAAAGTAAAATTCATTGGAAATCATGTGTGCATTTCTGTTGGATTATACAGATTCTTAAAGTTTCCAGTCTCCTTCTGTGATAGATATATAAATAACTAGGGTTTGTTCGTGAAGGCCTAGCTAGCAATATGTAAGTTTCTTTTGGTAAACCACGTGTTTGTTGTGATTATAGGTCAGAGACTGTTTATCGTCTTAGATCACCTTGCTTTGAAATGTTCTTTTAAGTATGTTTGATCTTAAACTATTTATGACTATAAGTAAACAGAACTAAATTGACCAAAGATGCTGTTTAATAAGTTTGGAATATTATCAGGATGTTGTTGATCCGTATGCTGTTGAATTTAAATGTAGATATCTGATCGTCTTATTGATGTGATGTGTTGCACTCATTACATTTCCAGAGTTGCTTGGCTTTAAGATATGAGGCCTTGGCTCTACGAGAACTCAAGTCTGTGAGCTGTCGGTGGCTACAAGTCTCATACATGGAATGGCTTAACTTTGCTGAGCACTCACTGGATTCTGGTTTTTATTCTGTTGCCCAGAAAGTAATTCTCCTTTCCAAATTCACTAATCAATCTAGTAATTATTTATTTCAAAGTGAAGTACAGGCAAGGTAAGTTTGTATATTGAAACCCGTTAAGGATTTAATTTGTGGCTGCATTCGTATGTAATGTTGATTTGCACATCCGTTGCGTTGATGTGCTAAAATTGAGACCATTATCATAAGTTTCAAGTTCAAACTATGATATTACCAGAGACTGGTACTTGTGTACACGATAACAGCATGTTGAAGGTACACTTTTTGACAGTGCAGTTCGTAAAATAAACATGTATATTGAGGGTCGATAGGCAGAAGTGGGGTAGATTGTCACACTATCGCCTGATACAATGATTATGCCCTTTTTCAGAATGGGTAGTCTCATGCATCAGGGATTGGTATCCCTTTTCAGTACTATGTTTTCATGCTGCCATAATTATTCACACAAAAAATGGCATGATTTCTTTATTTTTTTGGTAAGGGATATCATTTTGAACTGAATATTAACTTACACCTTTTTCCATTGAAGTTCCACTTTATCTCTTCCATTTATAGCCTTCAATTCTAGCATTTGGTTTTTGTAGGCATGCGAAAATGCCCTGGTAAGCCTTCATAGGAATGATTCCACAGACCTGAAAGAAGATGAACTCTTTGAAGGTCCACAAGTGATCGAAAAGATAAAGAGGCTTAAGGACATAGCTATGACATCTGCTGCTCCACAATCTGGTATATCTCGTATTTTATTTTTCGAAGCTCATGT
Source organism: Erodium moschatum (assembly GCA_036897745.1). Classification (NCBI taxonomy): domain Eukaryota; kingdom Viridiplantae; phylum Streptophyta; class Magnoliopsida; order Geraniales; family Geraniaceae; genus Erodium; species Erodium moschatum. The sequence continues at coordinate 5,873 of JAYMSV010002404.1, forward strand.
CCATATTCATCTGGACATTCCAAAAGAGGTTGTATTTTTCACTACATACTAAGTGGTTACCAAATGTCAATCAATAGAGTTAACCATGTGGGTCATGATATCCTTTTAGTTCCAGTTTGGAGAAAACTCCTACCCCAGCCACTGACTTGCTTGGTCAGTACAGTGTCAATTTAGGTCAGCTTAGAGTGTAAGTCATTCTCCATGTAAGTTGATTAATGATACAATCCCTATCTTACTTAATTAAGAAAATTCCTCATCAACTGGTGCCTTCACATAGGAATGTTCCCTTTTGTTGCAAAATCTCAAAGGACAACTTCTGATACTACGTTTCCTCAAAAGGCATTTATTCCTTATCTAGAATCACTATGGCCAAGCATTTTGTGGGGTACACTGTTACTCCCTTCGGCCATGAAACCCTTTCTATTCAATTCTAGGAAGTGGGATGTGTGGATATCATGCTATAACTTCATTTCATAAAATGATTGTTATTTTGTTTAAATGATAATATGCATATACAGCCACCGTGACTTGAATTCTAACTGCCAGACCAAAGATCCAAACACTTTCACTTGGCCAAATAAGTGTTGGTGATTGTTAGCATTTCTATAATATTGCATAATGGCTAATGTTCTGTATGTTTATTGTCACAGACGTGACTTTTGGACTTGAGTTTCAAGTGTTCTGAGTTTAATTGATCTAAGTTTGTTTGGTATATTAATTGTTTATGTTATCTTACTGACCAATTTCCTGACATCCAACTAATCTAAGTGGGGTTTTGGAGCCTATGGTGTCATCTTCTCCTTCCAACTTTGTTATATTCTATCAGTTCAGGTACAATCTGCAGAGTACTTGGGAAAGCGAACAACTAAAAAGACCAAAGAGAGTCTCTTGCTCCGCAAAGAGAAACAATGCACAGCAAGTAGTCTGTTCAGAAACGGAATTAAGAAGCAAAACATTAGAAACTTACACTTGCGGCAATGCCAATAGTGTTTCATAGATTACCTAACAGTCCCCTCTCAGGTTTGAACTGCTGCCAATCTTCTCAATGGTTATTGGGTGTGTTTCATAGATTGGTCTTTAAAGAATGCTGGTTATTATGGCAATTATGGGAGTGATAGGTATGAAGAATTAGAAATGAATAGGATCTCGTTATTGGATTCTATTTCAACTATATGGTGTAGTAATAAGACCAATTTGGAGTTATAGAGAACAAATATGAGGTTACGAGTTGAAATGGAAGCTTGAAGGTGAGTGTGAAATAAGAAATCCCTTAGGAAAAAAATCTGGGTCCATACCTTAAAAAATGACTTTTTCTGTTGTCAGCAGGAAATTTTGACAAAAACTTGTTTGATCAAATTTTGAAGTCTTTGTCTTATGTGTAAATAGAAATTGAAGAGAAGAACAAAGCTTATGTGGTTAAATATTTGAATATTTAGTTTGATGGTTAGGTTAGGTTAGGTAAGTCCGGTCTTTTAAAGTCTAACCTTTCTTGAACAAGAAAACTAGAGAGAAGATATATGGCAAAAATGAATAGATTGCATAGTTAGTGGAAAAATCAATGGGTTCCATGATTAATAAAAAAAATCAATTTTTATCTTTTCTAGGATTAAGATTTAAAACGATACCGTCACTCGAACCCCTGACCACAAACCACAAGGCCACGAGACCAAGCACTCGACTATTTGGACGAGTACGCTTTTGATCAATTTTATCTTCATAAAGAGAGTTGGGCATAAATTGATTATTGATTAGTGGAGTCTATTTCTAGAGAGAATTGTAGCATGGTGTAATATGAGTCTTCAATGGACTAGCTTGTCATCTAAAATTGCTAGAATGGAATAAAGGATAGTCCAATTTGGTATGCTTCATGAACTGTCAGTGTCTTCCTTAATTTATGGGGAGATTAATGACCAGCATTGATGAACAAAATGAATCAGCAGCATCAAGGGTTGTGGGTGAAGTAGCACGGGCTCGAATCGCTACACTCCGATTATTGCTGATAAAAAAATCAAGGCCCAAAAATTAATGGGCATCACAGATGAACAAAAATGGCTTCGGCTAGCTGAAGTCCCACTCCCAACAGTATTAGGGTAGTTTACATATAACTTTGATTTTTAGCAAGCTATACAACTATTTTCTGGTCAAATGGAAATAATAGAGTGCATCAATGGTGTATCCCTCCCCTAATCCCCAAAGACTTGATATCTGTCATTGTGGTTTGTCTTTATATGCCTTATAATTTTGATTTTGGGTCCATGCCGCAAACTTTGGGATACCTGAAAACTGGTACGTCTTTTAATAGGAAGCGCATCTCTGCAGCATGCTTATCGCTGAGTTGATAATGTAGAGCTGCATTTTGAGTAGAAATGCTGGCATTGGAAATCCAACACCACTGTATTCAAGTCAATTTCAGGTCAGGTACGTCCTGAGCTCAGTTACCTTATTACATATTGCTAATGTAAAATAGTAGTGCTTCTACTTCACCAATTGTATATTTGAAAATCATGCATATCTCAAAAACAGAATCTTCCATATCACCAAGTGCATTCAATGTTTGCATCGTAGCTCGCATGTTTTGTTTTTCTAGCTAAGATGGTGACAGATGTCTCTTTTTTTCCATTATTCTACTCATTAGCTTAAAAATACATTGAAACAATGTTTACAAGGTTCTACCAGCCTAGACTGAGTACTGCAGAGGTATCTTTGTTTATAGCGGTTAGGGGTTCGAAACTTGGAACTGAGTATATATTTTAGACTTGTCAATCCATTTTAAATTTTTAAGTTTGAAAAAATGTTCTAAGTCCAAATCTAAAATAACACTTAGGAGAAACGTTTTTTACATACTCACTTTGACTTTCGTTATCAAAAACACCCCCTAAAGGTGCGGGGTTATCGGTAACACACTGTTACCTTTCATATTAATCAGAAACACCAGAATTTACACAGAAAATGTGATGGTTTTATCAGGAAATCACCTTTCTCATTTATCAGTGGTTTTGGGGGACAAAATGACCCAAATCCGGGTGTTTTTGATGATAAACCAAAGGTGACAGTGTGTTACTGATATCGTCTCACCTTTACTGTTTACCGTGTGTATGTTAGAAACAAAGGTTGGGGGTGTCAATGAAGTTACCCCTAAAACTTATATGAGTAGTCTGTTTCTAAAGTTTTTAAAAAGGTCTCTACAAGATTAAGTTTCAGGACCCGAAAGAGATTGGACCAACCCCTCTTTTGTTTATTAGACTGATTTGTTTATGTAATAACTTGGGAAATGGTGCTGTTTACCTCGGAACAGAAGATTAGAAGCTTGGAATCATGTGGAGGGCATTAAATACTGTACTTGGAATAAGTTTAAGGTTCTACAACTTTTGTAGCTACAATTTCAATCTCTCTAATTGGGCATACTTTAATAATCATTACACGGCTCCATGTCGAGATGAATCGAGTACTTAGAACTTAGAAGTACCCATTTTAACGGAATATTCTGGTAGTTTAGTATATACAAATATTTCCTCCAATACATTAAAAATATAGAATTTTTTTGTTCTTTCTTAAACTACTCATTAGTAAAAACATGATCCAGTATTGTACATGCTACATTAATATGAACATAGATATTGTTAGTCACATCTCACATATCTATAATTAGCTCATAGCTGTTTGCTCTTGCCTTGTCTTTTAAGAAGTAGACATATTGGACATTAGGTAGACAAATGTGGCGCATGCATGTATGTTATGATCTGTCAGAGTCAATTTTGCTTAGCCAGCGAGAATCTACTTTGTGTGCACGCACATGCACACTAATTTTCCAGATTTGGTTACAGGAAAAAGTCGACAAACAAACTATTATTAACTTATGTTTCTCAAGAACTGACTGTTGACTTATTAGTTGATCAGACCTGTAGACTTAAGGTATTTCAACAAACTAACATTTTCGTTAGAAATGACAGAAAATGTTAGGAAAAACTCCAAGAACTAACTGCCATATGACTAATGAACTCAAAAACTAATTGTTGACTTGTTACTTTTTGGAGTTTTTCCTTACGTTTTTTGTCATTTCTAACGGAAAATGTTAGTTTGTGGAATTACCTTAAGTCTACAGGCCTGATCTAATCAACTAATAAGTCTTGAACGGTACAAGTTGACAATAGTTAGTTCTTGGTTTTACCCCTTGGTTATATATGCCATTGTTTTGCTATATTTCTGCACATACGGTATCAAGTATGGTTTAGGCAATATGAATATAGCAATTGATGCTAATTAATTAACGAGTTCAAGTTAGCAACTTAGAGTATCTTCGGTTGAGCGAACAGCGTGGGCGATGATTTCATCACTCAGAGCGCTGGGTGAAAACACAATGGCTGTAAGTGTTCGGTCAATGGTCGAGCGCAACAGCTGGGGTGATGATTTTATCACTTGGGTGATTCGCCGAACGCTGGGCGAAAGCCTAAGGCCAAAGACCGAGCACCATATGTCCTCTTTTATGGAAAAAGAATGTCAGGAAATCCGAATTTTTACCCCAATCTTCAGTACAAACCTCTACACCATTTGTAAAAATCACATCATTCACTCGTTAGTTTCACACCACTCTAAGTAAAATATTTCACCTTTAATTTATTAGCATCCAATAACTTCCACTTCCGAGAAAAATTATGAAATCCTTTTTTGAAAATAAATTATGAAATCCTTAATTAGCTTATTTGCTCCATTGGTACAAATAGCATAGAGTGGAGCCACCATTTTGGATATTGCAAATGACTAAGCATTTTGTTTGAGCAATTAATGCGTGTATAGTTCTATGTGAATGTCCCACAACAGACATTCACGTTACGACTCATCTCTCGGAGTGGTCTTGGTCTTGGTCTTCCTTAGGGTTTCACATTGTTTTCCCATTCTTCCCTTACTTCTACGTACCATTACCAGCTCGATAACTCCCCAACATTAATTGCTCTTCAATTGTATTTGTTTTTTTGTTGCTAATTATTTTATTCCCGTTTAAATAATTTTCGATGTTTATTTATTACTTCGAAAAACAACCCAATGACGGGGCAGGTTTTGTGTTTCCAATCAGGACCCGATTTCAACCCCTACTCTCCGATGTCCATGTTTTCTTGCCTCTACCTCGACTTGATCTCTATCGGACCTATTATTTGAAATACATATATAAATCTTTTTTAACCAAACAAATATATTGAAATGTTGATAAAACAAAAGAAGGTTATTTTCATCTCACTACCCTAACTATGTGGTTTTTTTCATCTCACTACCCTAACTATGTGGTT
>JAYMSV010002405.1:0-11152 GCA_036897745.1 Erodium moschatum
CAAGAGTGCAAGTAACTGGAAGCACAAATTGGCGCCTACTACAAGGAAAATAAGTATCCCTGCATTTACATGTTCCTAGATGAGTTTCGAGAGAGACAAGGATTGATACATATCAAACTTTTAAGAGATATAGTGGTCTTGCCTTTCTACAACTATCAAGTTTAGTTTGTGATGTGGCCAGACTCTAATGGAATCATCTATAATTAGGACACCCGACTCCATACCCAAAACCCCTTCCATATCCTTGGTCTTGGGAACCCTATCATCACCATCAAGAGGTTCCCCATCATCACCCTTTGAGATAACTCTTCCGGCAAACAAAGTCCCTTTTGGATCGAGTATTTTTGCCATTTCTTTAGCGTATACTTTGTTTCCCATTGTGTACACATGCAGCTCAAATTTTTTACTCGCCTACAATCCCAACAGTAGTTGTATTAGCATTTCATATCCAACATGAACACCAAAAGATCATTAAACGATAACAAAAAGAATACACAACAAAAAAATACCTTCTCCAAGAAAGTCCATATCCCGGGCCGCAATTTGGTCCACATTCCCATGTGAGGAAAGCGGAATAGATGTCTATGTGGCTTTTCGCGATCCAGTTCCTCTTTCTTTCTCAAGATCTCGTCATGCACAGGATCTACTTCTCCAAACTGAAAAGATTGAAGCAATTTACAGTGATAATAGTTGCATAGGGTTGGCCAGTGAAAAGCCCAAATCTTATATTAGTACCATAATACCTTTGCTGAATTTAGAAGTGTGTGATCTAGATCCAAGACAAGGCAGAGTTTACGTGCAGCAAACATTTTCTTCTGCTCCTCTATCCTTCTTGCCCTTTCTCTCTGGATAGCTGCTTTTTGTTTGTCATCATATCCTTCAAATAGAAGATCAACATCTCCCCACGAGTTATGTGGAGAGGGAGCTGATACTATGACAGGAATTGAACCATACCCATTTTGTTGGTTTTCAGGGTTTGCAACTACAGGTTTTGGATCCACTCTATCCAACTTAGTTTGTACTGGTTGGGCAGAAAGATTTTGAGGCATTGCTGGTCGGCTTGGGCTTGTTGATGCTCGAGAAACAGACACAATATTAGCAATGTTTTTCAGATTCTTGGTAAACTGGGGTGCAATATCTGAGTGAGCAACAGATGCGTGGGGCATTAGCTTCATATCCAGCTGGTCCTCTGGCTTTTCAGTAGTCGGACTGTCCTTGACAGATTGAATATTTGATTTAAGTGATCCATTTGCTGTTAACTGCTCAGCTCCCAAGCTGCCACTCTTCTTAACAGTGTTACCATGGAGAAAACGACGAGGATCACGAGGCTTCATTATTCCAGGCTTGTTCTGCAGGATAGATAGGAACATGAGTATACAAAATAATTTACTTACGTAGCCACAAAGACTTATAGATGCAAATTGAAATCTTTAAAACGCCCAATAGCTCTAACACCAAATAATGTTATTTTACAAATACAGCCCCAGAGGCAAGCAAATCAGAGCTTATTGATGTGTACCAGTCGTAATAGCCCAGACTACCAATTAAAAAGTCATAGACCTACAAACAACCCATTGTAGTATCGGCATACAACACAAAGTTTAGCTTCATTACAACTATTGCATTCTACAAATAATAATGCAAAGGCACAGGGGAGAAGAACAAAGAAAATGGAAGATGCATTATCAACATTCACAGATTCTGTACTGGATGAGATGGTGTCAGCAGAATTAGCATAGGAAGAGTAATTGATACATTTCAGCACCTTTAAATATCAATTACGCTAAGTGCTCACCATGTGAGATAGTTGAGAAGGAACCTGAGGTGATTCTGGTGGTTTCTGCAAAGGCACAGATACCTTTGAGGGTGTAACATTTACCAAAGGAATTGCTCCCAGTGTAGTTTTTACAGGGTCAGAAGGCTTTTGCTGGGCCTCCTCGGCTAATTTCTGTTGTCCCATTTTAAGTATATTTAACAACATGGCAGGATTCACTGCAATATCCTTCATCAGTGCAGGCAAGAAAGCTGTGGTATTAGTATCCGTAGCTGGCCCTTGACCATTTGCACCAAATGCCAGCTCCGGATACCCACTTCCAGTAGTAGAACAGGTTATTCCTGTATCTATTTTCCTGGGATCAGTTCCTACCTTCCCTGCTAAAAGGTTTGTACTCATAGCCTGAGGCCCAACTGTATCAGATTCCTCCAACCAGCCACCGGCTCCAGGTGAAGATTTCATATTTGCTGGAAACCCATAATTTTCTAATCCATTCTTCTGCCTTTTCAGTGCAGGACCATCCATACTAGGCTCGTCAGCAGTCTTTTGCTTTCTTAAGTTCAAATTTCCAACAACACTATCCAATTTGGCAGCATTACATGTCGCAAAGGGTCTTTGGTTCAGATTCACATCAGAGTTCGCAAATCGCATCCTAGGATCTCTACTTTTTGCTAAAGATCTCATTGTTGGGTTAGATAAAGAACTCAAAGGTGCAATATTTCCAGCAGTCACCTGTCCTTGATTGCTGAGACTTTCCTTGTTATCAGAAGAGATAACTGGCCTCTTCACAGTATGTGGAGTTGGAGTTTTGAAGCTACAAACAGTGGACGAACTGGAAACTTCCCCAACAACATCACCACCCAAATCATCACTTTCTTCTGAAGGTGTTGGGCTGGGAAGTCTGTCAAACATATTGAATGAACTCCGGTTGAACTTTTGCTGATAGCTAGAAACGGCTTTGACAGCATCAGTCTCGTAAGGGTGCAATATAGAGTTTTGTAAATTATGTGCCACCTTAGATCTGGTTGGCTCCATCCTATCTATTCCATCTCCAAATGATAATGGTTTGTGCAACAAAAAACTTGGTGGTGCCTCCCGAGTCGGAGATGGAAGACTGTCTGCATCATGATCCTTGTGAAGGTCTAGAAGGGGAACCAACAGCCCTCTTCCCCTAAAATTAGATGATCCTGGTATCTGAAGATCTGATAACATGTTAGGCTTCTTACCAACCAATGATTCCATGGCTACAGAACGTGAAGGCAAGTTCCCTCCAGAAGTTAAACCACGGCCTTCATTGCCATCAGCATTTCTCATATTCACCCCATTATTGACCTGTGTCACTTTATCTATATCAGAGGTTTCAATATTCCACAAAACATCCCGAGATTCCAAAGTGGTCCTCATAACTTCTATCTGAAAAAAAATGAAATATTTAGGTAACAAAAGAAACTCGAACAAAGCCCTCATATAAAAGGGTATGTGACATGAGTCAACACCTCTTTCATCTGGTCAGGAGAGAATAAAGGGGGACTTTTGCTCTTCACAAAAGAGAGTAACCTGTAACAAGAAGAGCAACAACAAGCATGATTAAGCCAATTGCATCGAAAAATTCAGAGGCAAAATACTTAGCAGAGGACAGTTAAAAAATAAACCTTGAATACACTCTTTTGTTCTGTTCCTTCTGATGATGGTCCATGGAGCAAAATACCTGCAAACAACAACTGTTAAGCCTCTAGAACACAAAAACCTGCAATACCAAACCAATGCGATTCCAGGGCAAGAACTGGAGGGGTCTTAATTGTGCCTTACTGAATTAACAACATCAATAGCAGTACACAAAAGTTGAATGAGATGCTCCTTTTGGGAAGCATTACTTCCAAAATCCAAAATTTGAAACTTCTCCAATGAATTGAGCAGTTGGGAACAGACACTCTCAAATGATCTAAGACAAATAAACCAACAAAACAATATCAGTCCAGCACACAATTTTCACAAATTAGTCAGTCTGAACTGCACTCTTGAGACCCTCCAAATCACACAAGAATCAGTTGAGAACCAATCAGTTTCACTTACTTCTCTGCATCAATTGCAGTAACACTCTCCAGTTCTCGTCGAATCAACTTCACCTGCTTCTCCCAATCCTCTTCCTCCACCACACCAATCTCTGAAACATCCACATTCACTTCGTTGCCACTTTCAATTTCTTCTTCAACAGGCTCCGAATCCAAATCAATCTCTCCCTCTTCCAACTCTCCTTCCTCCTTCTCAACATCCATTTCATCGCCACTGTCATCAATCACCACAACCTCCCCAATTTCCCGACCACCGTTACCAGAAGCAGCCTCCGAGTCCTCGTCGGCATCCACATCCATTACAAAGATATCATTCAAAGGCTTGTTCTGCACAGCCTGAGCCCACGCCAGATTATACAATCCCGAAGCTGCCGGAAAATACTTGTACTCGTTCTGCGTCGTCCAAACACTCACACCATTACCGGACTCAGCTCTAGGTTTCGAAGAAGCCTTAGCTTCCTGCCTAAAATCCTCCTCAGTAATCTCCTCCACAGAAGCCGTATCAGAAATCTCACCCTCTTCTACATCTTCACCTTCGTTCTCGTACTTCCCCATCTTAAATAGGGCTTCGCCCTCTCCTCCTTCACCAATCTCTTCCCTAAAACTCCACACAGAGCAATTTGATCCAGAAACGAGCATGTATACGAAATCAATTATTCAAATCCACTAACAACAATCTGTTCAAAGATATCGCAACAGCAAGAACAAAACTAATAATTAGAGTAGCACGATTTCGTTCTGAGAATAATAATTTCCTCGGCGTAGATCTGATAAATTTAGGGCAACGTATTGAAGACCTAACAGACTCAATTATCGATGGAGCAATCGAAATTCGAATAAAAATTGATCGATCTGAAACTAGGGCAGACTTCAATCCGGGTCGAGGACGGCTTTGGAGGAGAACGTTGAGACTTGAGAGGACGAAGAGGAAAGGAGCGAGATTGATATAGCCTATAGGAACGGAGCGGAACGGAGGATGGCGCGGAGTTTGAATCTGGACCGTACACGTCAGCGAACCTGTGGAAGGTACGTCACCGGGTACTAGGAAATAGAAAGACTACTTGTTGGTAGGCAGTCCACTGCCACTGGGTGGGAAGTCGTTGCAATAATAAGTAATAACTGCCATTTTTTACTGGCTCGTCCGGTTTCCGGTTCACCTCGCTAAAAGGAAATAAATCAAATAAAAATAATAATATCAGTAGAATGATGGATCATTATCAAGCGCTTGATCTAAACTGGGCTTTGTTGGCCCAATACGAGCCCAGTAGTCAAACGTCGTATAACCCCTTATTGGGCCGTAAATTTATTACATCGCTACACTTTTCCTCATCGAGATCCATATCATTGGATTTGCAACTTCACGATACAAGGAAGAAGGTTTACATTCCATAATTTATGGAATTCATAAAAATTAAAATTGTATCAGGATAGTTTAGGGGTGTTCATGGATGGATATCTGTCGGTTGGAAAGAGATTTTCACCTATCCATGCAGGTGCGGGTATTGATTTATTTGATCAGCGTAGATAGGATCAAATAAGCTTTAACCGTAAAATTGTACCAAAACCTAATAGAAGATTATTTTAGAAAAACAAACAAAATTCATGCTCTAATCCAATCGGTTTTAAACAAAATGAGGTTATTGGTTGTTGATCAATGATCAGGGTAATGGTGGACTTAGGTATTAATAGTATTGGGTTTGGTTATAGTGATAAACGGATCATCCATGGATTGAAATATCATGATATGCAATCCATCCACGTTATTGTGGAATTGCACAAATCTAATCTACTATCCATCCGCTCTCATATGCGGAAGAATAGTGGATCAGATGCATAAGTGACGGAACAGATCGTCGGATGTTTTTAAATACCTCTGAGATCATGAGATCAAGTGAATCCAATGCACCACAATTTCTAGAGGATTTAAATACAAAAATAAATTCAAAATTCTAGGTATAACAATCTATGGCATTAATGAATGTTTTTAAATCTGAACTATTATATTTCAATTTGATCTGATGATTCCAATAAACCTTTCATGTGTTCCTTTAACCGGGAGTCAAATATAAACTTGTCATACATGTACAATAAATACTAAAATGTATTGAGGTACCCTCCAATATACACTCCATCAACTACAGTTGCCAACAAAAATGGAAACCCAAAAAATGGTTTTCATAATTTAATCAACTAAGGGTGCACCTTATGACTGTGGATGGAGGAAAAAAAATAGATAATTAAACAAAACAACTTAACAAACAGATCTAGCATAGTGGAGGACCATGAGATGATCAAGATGGGAGGTTGTTGAGGAAGAAGAAGATGATGATGAGAGTGAAAGCAAAGTGAAATCTGTTGATGAATTTGGAGGGTACCATATATTATCTCTTACATGCTGCAATGTCAAGTAAGGCTCTAGCTCTTTCCCTCTACATCTTATCTCCACCTGCACATTTCTCAATCAATCCCAATATTAATTAATTATTACCAACACAACAAAATATAATTAGTATTGACTCAAAAATGATTAGAAGCATAAGACACACCAAGAAATGGTCCCAAAACAAATCACTCCATGCATGTGCACATGTCCATGCATTGCAACAATAATAATAAAAATATATAGGAAGACAATCAGGTGCGAACCTTCCTTACGATGCGGACGTACGAACCTCAAATCTGAATTAAAAAAATCACGCACATGCTTGAGAAAATAGCATCCCAGTTTGAGGAAATAAAAGTTTGAGAAAACAATATTTTATTTTGAGAAAATAGTGATTATGGTCTGAGAAATTTTTTGTCTAAGAATATTCATCTCAAATCGGGGCTGCTATTTCCTCAAACCACATGTGTTGTTTTTGCAAGTTCGCATGTCCGCATCGTAGCAGCAGGTTTGCACCCGATTGCATCCGTGTGTATATATATTAAATGCTTCTTAATATTAAATCTGCAAAGCAAGTGTAGTTTTAAGTAATCTTATAACAAATTAACATACACACATCAATCACAATCTGTACTACACCTGCAACAGCAACAAATAGTTTCACTTGGAATTAAAGAAAACCTGAAAGCGTGGACTTCAGTCTTTTTACATACTTTTTATATGCATAGATATAGAAATTGAAGTCTTGCTTTGTCATTAGCTTTAGTACTCATCTTCTCTTATTTTTTTACTCATATATATACGTACCATTACTATTCTTCCTCTTTGTAAGGATCATGTTTCAATATAAACTAATTAATCATACTATAGTGTACTATGTACACGTTTAATCGTATAGTAACATGCAAAAGATTCCGTGATATATTTAATATCTCACCAACTTATGCATGCCTTCTCGACGTCTCTTTTTTCTTCCTCCAAAGAAAAATATAAACCCTAAATGAAGGCGCATATATAGCTAGCCAACAACTTTAAGAGCATCTCTAATAGTATTAGTATAGGCTGAATTATTAAAACTTTAAACTGATAATTTATATAAGAGATAAGCTACAAAAGTTAAGACTTATTATAGAAACTATCAAAGAATGGAAATAGTTCAGACTATATAAACATATAGATTAGACTAATATCGATTATATTAAGAAATTTCATAAAAAGTGTCCAGTATTGACTGAACGTTTATAACTGATGGGCTTTCATCAAGTATTAGGAGATTCGTCCGGACGATAAAATCATTGTCCAAGCTATTTGCACATGTACCATCGATTTGCCCACCGTTGAAGATGCTCTCATGTGAACATATGGTTCCAACTCCCAGTAACATAGTTACGTAATATGTATTTTTTCTTCTGAAATTGTATGTTTAGAAATTGAATACTATATATTCATCGGCTGCAAAGTCTTCATGGTTCTTAATTATTCTATTGGTTGCGGAGTAGATTGGGATCATCACGATGGAGTATTTAAAATTTAACATCAAATTAGTGCCCCGTTGAGTATATACGGTAGATCATTTCAAACAATTTCCAGAAAAAGATAACTTGTTTATATGTGAGTTCTAATAATTATTGTTGCTAACTAGTGTTAATCAACCGTGACTTACAAATTAGCCAGAGGATGATGATACATAGTTGTGATGTTCATGTTGGTTGTTGTTTGGTATACACAGAGAGTGAATCAGGTGTGAATCCCTCCTTACGGTACGAACCTGCGAACTCGCGAAAATAGTAAATGTGGTTTGAGAAAATAACATTTTCGTTTGTGGTGAATATTCTCAGATAAAAATTTCCTCAAACTGGGAAACTATTTTCTCAAACTAAAATGCTATATCTTCAAACTATTTTTTCCTCAAACTAGGATGTTGTTTTCTGAAACCATTATTCGTGATTTTTTCAAACCACATTTGGGTTCACAAGTTCGCACTGTAAGAGAGGTTCGCACCTGATTGTCTCCCTATACATACACATATGTTTGTTAAAATATATAGGAATAATCTTAATTATCTGTCAAGGAATTCCAGAGATGATTAACAAAACCAGACACACTACATGCATCCCAACAATGGTGTAAGGGTTGACTATAAAACCTCATTAATATGCTAATTAAGCGTGGTCGCCATATATAGTGTCGTGCATATCTACCTAGCTAGGGTTATATGATAGTAGATAATGCCAATTCACAAAGATTGAGTATTGGAATTAACAAATAATTAGTGAGTGTTGAGATGTTTGTGTCGTATCTTTTCTCCAATATTGATGGGAATGAACAGCTAGATTAAAGGGACATGAATAAGTCTTCCTATCTAATAAATAATGATTGAATACATACTAATTGAATCTGTCCAAAGAAATATATATATGCATTTACATAGTTTGAGACTATGCATTTATAACGGTAAATTTCAATCCAACCAAAAAACTCGAACTAAAGGGTGAAGACATCAAAATGAACATCAAGAGGTTAATTAATCCTCACACTTTCAATGCGAGACACATGCTTCAACACTCCCCCTCATGTGTAGGACTGAACTTCTACACGTGGGTTATAGCAGGACCGGAGATCACAGGGTGGAGGTGACAAACGGATTGTTCCAACCCAAAAACTCGAACTAATGGGTGTAGGCATCAAGATGTATATCAATAGGTCAATTAATCCTCACACTTTTATTGTGGGACACATACTTCAACAACAACGTTATACTATCGTTTATGTTTTTCAGACAATGATAGAATATTATGGAGATATTTATTCATGACGCTTGTAACGTTAAAACCGATTTGACTTGAACAAAGTTTTGTTTCAAATGATTGAACCACTTCATTTAAAAACAAGTTTAAGTCAAATGAACTTTAGGTTTGTATATTTTCCCATACTTTCCCTTACAACTCTTCGATTAGTTTGGAGTATATATACTTCAGCTTATTTAGCTCAACCCACCATCTTTTATCAGCAAATTGTTGTAGAACGACTCAACTTTCAGAAGTTGAAAGGCGAGTCAAGGTGATCCTCGCGGTACCACCTTGATTACAACTAGGACCGGAAGTCCAACCGAACAGTAGGTCTAACAGGTGTTATACCCAGATTTTCACAGATACATACCCTTTGTTCTCTTTTTTCTTCCAATATGTGGTTGTAGATATATTATATACATAATTATTTAGTTTGCTTTGAGTTTGGATATGCCATTCTCATCTAATTTGTCCACATATGATATATCAAGTGTAACGTTACTTTCATAACAGCACATCATGATTATGAAATAGAGAAGCCAGTTTTAATTATACTCCAAAAATATTCTGGGGGTTTGTAGTTGGTGAATTTCTAAATTTATCCTAGATTTCTCCTTTTGAACCCTACCAAATCCAAACACCTCACAAAAAAACATCCTTAACAGACAAGAACACATGAAGAAAAGATTAAGACTCGTTAATCTCCTCCACTAGACAACAAAACTCCATTAATCGTTTTTAGTTAGACATTAACGAGCAGTGCAGATTCATTGTGGGTGTGCATCTAGAAAACTCGAAATGTACTTGTCACCTAACAATCATGCAAATACGATGTTTTTGATTTATGACAAAGGAATCGATAATAGATGCATCATATATTACTCGTTCATTGAACTTAAATAGATCATGCGTCTATCAAATCATTGAAATAAAAGATAGAGTAAGCTCGAGAACACATACCTCCGATTCGCTATGGAGGTTGAGTTTATTGACCAAATATTTCACCAACAATCTAATTGTGGCTCTCCCATCCCTGAAAAAAAAACATAAACCAATCAAAGTAAGATGTTTGGTAATAAACTCTTCTTCAGAACACATGTAACAAAACAAAAATGAATGACAAAATAGGTAAGTGATTAGTACTTGATTCTGAGGTAGCTCTTTGGTATCTGAGGAAGCAATGGTTCTTTACCTCTGCGTTCATAAACCAATCAAAATACTAATCAAAGACCCAATACCGAAAATTGAGGGACGATTTACAAAATGGTCTTATTTGACAGAAATAATCGTCAAGGTTAGTCTGAATTTGAAATCTTTACAAAATAACCTTCATTTTCAGTGGAAACCCAACTTGCCCTCAATAAAAACTACCGGACAGATGATTTATGCTTATTGGGCGGGTATTCCATCCAACGTGACAAAAAGTTCATTTTTTTTTGTAAGTAATGAATTTATTGATCTGTGAAATTTGATAAAAATTACAAAGATGGGAAACACCACCCGAAAGAGGATCATCTCGAGACTAAAACGCTCTTCCAGCAAAAAAACAACAAAAACAAGCTGATCTTAAAACAAAACAGCTGAAACATATCATGCACCTCCAGAAAAGATAAAGGAGACAAACAGCATATTCCTCGTATTGACAAAATGTCTCAAAATCTCTAGTCTAATATCATAAATTCATCAAAAAGTAAAATTGAGGGTTAAAGATTTATAAAGATGGTTTCAAAATAAAGCTATTCTACAAATTGTCAACCATCTCCAATTAATTGGTTTAATTGAAGTAGTAATTAAATCATGAAAATAAAAATGGGAGAAATTGGTCCTACATACTGAATGGGTGATGCTTGAAGCATAAACCAAACGCCAACATGGGGTCTCCGGGGATGAGCGACGCCGGAGCTGGGCCCGGCGGCGTGGGCCGGGAAGGGCCGACAAAAATATGTTCCAATTCCGAGACCCATTAGAGAAGAGTGAGCTGAGACCGGTAACGAAGAATCAACCCCTATACAATTGTGATGACGTGGAGGAGACCGATAATGATCCGCTACTGTGACGTGCATAACCGGTGGCGGTGGAGCCGCACCTCCTCCCGTAGATAGCAGGTCGAGTTCGATCAATCCGCAGCCGCCTG
>JAYMSV010002406.1:0-11152 GCA_036897745.1 Erodium moschatum
AAGGAAACTGCTCGGACCTAATTTTCAGCGTGTGAACAGTACCGTGAACAGTAACACGATGAACAATGTCGCCGGGTGAACAGTATTGACGATGAACAGTGGAATATTCCGAACAATAACACCTTGCCCACCCGCTAAATCATATACTAACGAGTGGGGAAAGCAAAAACCCGCGAAAATCTAACCTAGGATAAACCAGGCTCTGATACCATGTAAAATTCTGAAATATTATTTATGATAGTTGATATTCTTGATGTTTCAATACAATGAGAGCATCCCTTTATATAAGGATTAACTCTATGCTAAATAGGAAATACTAATACTAAACAACATAGGAACCTAGCTTAACTTGGAATAGAAAATACATGTAACTGAAAATAAACGAAACTCTAACAGCTATTATCAAACTTACTAACAAAAAAGAGGTCTTCTATCTCTTCATAACTCACATTGTCACGAAACACAAATTGAAATTTACACAAATCAATAACACACCTCTATGATACACCAATCAATCAAGCACGGAACAATTAAACACAGAGAGACATAACTCTAATCATAAAAAAGAAACAAATACTCACTACCCACACCATAGGAAGAAATACAACAAGGTTGTAATAATACCTACTTCTCTGCAGCTCCAATTTACAAAAGACTATCATAGCAATGTCGAACCCAATCGGACAGTAAAACTCTACCTGCCGCCTGCTGCTACCCCATTCGTTCTCATCACCCCTCCTGTTCGTGTGGAAAATTTCAAGCGATCTCAGAACTTGTATCGGCCTCCAGAGACCGGGTTTGAAAAATCCCATGTATGGCATCATGCTCTATACACAACACCGAGCGATCTTCGGGGGCAGCACGAGCCTCCGAAATGAATATGGGGAAATAGTTTAAATAGATCTAGCTATATCCAAGCAAGAGAACCTCGATCATTTGGTCCTTGTGGTCGCCCTCTAGTTGGCGTTGGAGGTCGGTTGGCGTTAAGCTCCTGATAACGTAAGGAACCAATATACAAATAAGTCAAGGTAACTTCACTAACACATCCTTGCGACCTTTGATTTTCAAAAAACACTGAGTAGGTGACGGGTAATCAGGAACACATTGTCCACCTTTTGGTTTTTCTCAAAAACTAACCATCGACCACCTTTGTATTAGGGTGTGTTTTTGTAGATTATGAAAAGGTCAAAGTGAGTTTATGAAGATGAGGGTGTGTTTTTAAAAACCAAAGGTCGTCGACAGGTTGTAAATAACATTTTCCCGATAAGTTACGATAAAACCAGACAAGAACAAGTTATGTTGGGACTTTCTCTCCTATCTATGCTGCCCTTGTGCTAGATGCAATAATCTTACAAGTTCTTTAAGAATAAAAATATCTTCGATGCTCCCTTACTTCTACACAAAAGGACTTCAGCCCAAAAATACATTGATACAATTTTCTTTAATATGCAAATTATTATAATGTATAAACTATTTGGGCTCAAGACCACCCATTATGTAGAAGAGAGGTCTATTTTTGCCACTTGACCCAACAAGATTTGGTGAGAGATCAAAGAGGGCCAACCGAAGTTGGGGAGAGAAGCCCAACCGAAATTGGAGGGAAATATGGCTCCAAAGGTATCTTTGATGGGACTTGAACCCGGTTTCATGGACCGAAGTTCAAATGAGACGAGCAAGCGTTGGTATCTTGATATAGTCGATAAAAAAACAGACAAGAACAAGGAAATAGTTAAAAGCTAAGAAATGAGAGGGAGGCAACACCTGCATCCACGTGTCTTCGTTATGTCGCTCTGGCGATGTTTCTTGCGAAGAAATTGCTGGTGGTAGCGGGTGAATGAGTTTTGGAACCACCACAAGGTCTCTACCTAAAACTAAGATTGCCCCCGCATTATTTGCGGTACCTGTAGACCAATACATACAGAGAATATTTAATCTAAATCATGCTAAACACAGCTCAGAAACCATGTAACGGTATGACAGTAAAGTAAGTGCAAGAACATACCGCAGTAATTGGTGGCTGAGAAGAGAGTAATCAAATGACCCTGTGCAAATCGCTCAAAGCCATCCATCACACATTCATGTGCCCGTACAATCAATTGAAGATCGTTGTTGTTACAGAACTCCATCACACGATCAGGCTGTACCATCCATTACTGGTTAGCACACAACAGACATGATGCTTTTGGCAATAAAAAGGATAAGATAAAAAGCTACACCTATAAATGGGGAAGCTATACATTGTAAACCCAACATTAAAATGAAAACTACCATTAGATCAAGTGGAATGGATGGTTACGACTTTTGGCAAAAAGAAACGTTAGTGGATTTGTAGACGGAAAAAAGTTGTGGGATGTTTTTTGCAAAGAAAAATAGTTCGCCGATAGGATTTGCAAAACACGCATAGTTCACCCAGGGTTTTGCAATTATCCCTTAAACAATTTATGGCACTTCTATTTCATGATGATATTTTTGAATAAAAGCAAATCAATATAACAAGACTTACACCAAAAGTAACTAGTCCAGGCCCTCTGGCATTTGGTCGCAATCCTTCTACACTATCGTTTTCCGTTGGGTCAGACCTGACAAAGGATCATGTAGAAAATGTTATATATACATACATGGATTTCATTCACTTAACAAACTTGACAAATGGAGTGCAAATTTTATCAGTCCCCACATGGGGAAAATTATAGGCAAGACATGCCCCAACCATAATAAATCCATAAGAACAATTGAGCCTGCTTCCATTGTTATAGGACGCTGAAGACTTTCAATCTGCTCCACATGATTTATGGAACGACCAATGCCACCATGCATACAAATGATTTTCTTTTCAATCAAAGCTGCAAGGGGAAGCCAATTGAATAATCTATTTATCCGGTGCCATGTCCAGATCCCGTCCCTCTCACCCTGTTCAGCAAGTCAAAAGTTAGTGACTGCAAAAACTTGATAAGGGAAAGCAACATTCTTTTCAGATATAATACCATATCCAAGATTCTAAAACTCGGGACAGCCAAAACTTGGTGAAGCGACAGATCTATTTTTTGACTAATCAGGGAGAAATTGCCAATTGGAGAGATATTGGCAAAACTTGTTATAATACACATATTAAAGACAACAAAAAGCAATGGTTTAGTAAAATAAGATGGTTTCCAACACATTTTGATTAATGTTCTGTTAAACTGAATTACTTTCGAAAACTGAATTGGGCTTGCTATCGATAACCTGTTTCCGTGTTTGTGCTATGCAGTGCAAATTTTCGTACACATTTCATAATTGTATTTGAAAAATAATTGACCAGTTAGACTGAGTTTTGACCCAGTTCTGATTGAGTTTAGACCAAGTTTGACCAAATTTTGATCGATTTGCACTTCTCAGGAAGATATTGGGGTCTTTAGAACACTGATCGTACCATGCGCTCAATGCACTCAATCCTGAAGCCGAAGAGAGCATTGATATCAGCAGCCTCATGGTTCCCACGAATTAAATGTACATTATGTTGATGCTCAACCTACAGAATGGCATAATAAACAGAATTTTGATCTTCAGAACTGCAACATAAACGGAAATCAAGCACTACAAAAATCATATATACGAGAATCATGCATTGAATATACCTTCAGAGCGAGAAGAAGACTGATTGTTTCAAGGCTGTGCTGGCCACGATCAACATAATCCCCTAAGAAGAGATAATCGATATATCTGGTATGTTCATACAAAAATTGGAACCATGAGAAAGTGTACAAGTCAAGAATAGTCTATGAAATAACTCTACAATATGCATTCTATGCAAAGGCAAATGCTGCCAATGCTTTTATAAGGTTACTCCATATTCTGCACCAGATTATGGCTACATTTTTGCCAATGAACACTGGTTCATCACATACATGACAAATTTCTAAATGAACTTCATAATAGGCAGATGCATTTGTTGTATGAATGGGAAAATTTTAAGAGACGAGTAACAAGAAAAATATAACCCGCCTACTTGAATAATTGGAAAACGAACACCTTTATTGCAATGTTTTCTTATTGAAAAATGCATGAAAAATAAATGTATTTGAGTTAAAGTAAATGTGCATGTAACTTCCATATGATTAGATTGTGGATGAAACACATCGAGGCAGATAAAATATATATATATATAATGGCAGAACGTGGAGCTTATAATTATGTTAACTCTGCATAGCCAAGTAGCATCACAAGGATACACCATTAGATAAGTAATATCATGAACTATCCAAAAATATTTTTTTAAATGAAGATGGGCCACCAGAATTCTCATCAACACTACACAAATGCAACACAAGTCATGGAAATAATGAAAGAGTGTTCATAAGAAAATCATAAACCACGCCTTAACTTGCAGAAGCTAATACAGGCTAGGCGGGTCATATTGGGCTTTTAGCATGCATAACATGGAGAAACATATGTCAAGAACACTCACGCTATGTCCCCAGCAGTTGAAGGTGCACCATACTCATCAAAAAGACGCATAAGATCCCCAAATTGCCCATGCAAATCACCAAATATTTTCACAGGAGCCTTAATCTGCAAGACACTAGGTTCACTTGCGAAAATTCTCTCTGCACTGTCACAAAGTTCTCCAATCTCATTACAATCTAAGAAAAATTGACGGCGAACAGGGGGCTTCCAGCCACGAGGCTTTAACAAATGTGCAATAACCTAACATGAAAGAAATAGGTAAAATTTATATCCCAGTAAGATCACAAGGTAGCGGTCAACAATATTAGATTGAGATGTTAAATTGGCGATCTGAACACAGACAACGATTTTGGGTCTTCCAATTTATTCCAACTGATGAACTACAAAACCGGCAGGCCATCCGACAAAGAAAAAGAGCATGTCCTTGATCACATAAATTCCAGATATATCCAGACAAACTACCTTTCTTATTTTTGATTTGACATGAATGTTAAAATCAAGAAAAGTTCAGGCAATGGAGTCACTTAACACATTTAGCAGTGCACATATGTATGGATAGATCATAGATACACCAGCATGTAGAGATCATATACTCCACACACATACTTCATTGATGCAAAACAAACATGCATGGTGAGAGAAATAGGAACTCGGGAAATAAATGTTTCATAGTTGCAACCTATAACATATTTATAGAGGTGAGAATAGGAAGAAAAAAAGTAACCCAGATAATCATAAGATCATAAATATATATTTTCCAGGCATATCACTCCTATGAAGCAATATGTTCCACTTCCAGGGGTAATATGCATCAATTTTTCCAGGTAATTACTTTTTGTTCCATTTCCTTATTCAATATCAATGTCAACTGTCAAGTACTCACTACATAAAATATAAGCATTCCAACAAGGCCAAATGCAAACACCTTAATTTTTTCTCAACTATTAGTAACTCCAAGTCTTTCTCATTCTTGCATCAACCAGTCTAGGACACATATTTGCATCTATATTTCCTAGTATTTGTGCACAGAATAAAATCAACTACCTTTTTTGGCACACTGTTGATGGACATCTGCCTATCTAATAGTTTACGAGCTGCAGTTGCACTCTCTGGGGTGCCATAGCTGACCCGTCTACCTTCATTCTCAAACTGATCAATTGAAAGCTGTCTAACCATGCCGCCCAGAGCTCCACCAGTCTCTGCTGCTACAACAACCTGATAAGACGTGGTAAAACATAAGATGATGCAACATCAAGTAGAAACAAACTTCAAGTGTCAGAAAAAAAAAATACTAACAGCCCTATGATGCAACCGGACACCAGCAGGGGGAATGCTATTTGGGCCAGCGGAATCAGGCATTTTAATCAAGGTGGACATCTGTTTCCCACTAGGGGTTGCCTCTGCCCCACGATCCCTGTCCGGCAATTCAACTTCTCCATTAACTTGCCGTGCCTTGGCAGCTGCTAATGTAGCACTTATAGCCTCAGCTTCTGCAGCTGATGCTTCAACTAAATATTCTACACCTTTGCTCAATCTCCTGCATAATAATTCACATCTATTAATTCTTTATATGAACTATGATAGCACGGACAGAAAAACGACCAGAAGCTATTTTACCGAGTTCCTGGTAGCATGGCATTTTCAGTGCTTATATCAGTATACATGTCACCATTAATAGGGGGAGCCACAGGATTTCCCAGCACGACTGATCCATCTGGAGCAGCTTCAGGCATTGTATGTTTCGTCCTTTCATCAACAAATGCATACCTTGCAGGAGGCAACCGCCCTGCTGGTAGATTAGATGCAGCTGCAGCCGCCGCACGTGAAACCGCAGGCGTCGTTTCAGCAGCAGCCAAGTCTTCAGCAACAAGTAAATCGTCTAGCAACACTCCTACACCACCCAGCAAATCATATTAATATCCTGCTTCATTGTCTAGCTAAACAATGGCATTAAGATTCGACCAAAGCATAAGTTCCATCTTGCCAAATTCAGAAGAAGAAAACTAAAAAACGTGAGAACCCAAATTCAATCATGGGATTACTAAATTATTACTGAGGAACACATGTATGCTTGTTTGCATAAAAATATTGTTGAGTTCAACAAATAGCTTTATAGAATCCCAATATGCCAATACATGCATAAGATCTAGTAATGCATGTACGGTACATATCCTTGGGTTCTCTAATCATGTTAGAGTAGATAGCCTCAATTCGGGGATAATCTTTAATGCTAATTAATAATTATGTTCCTCACAAAATTTCACATCCCCTAACTTAGTTTCAAAACTTCCCATTCACCTAATCTAAAATCTGGTACACCTTCTTAGGAGATATTCTAACTCAAGGCTTTTAGAAATTTGATACAGAATGTGTCAAATCCTAAATATATGTAGCACATATTGAACTCCTGCCACATCATATCATGCATTACCCACACACACACACGCTCCTCTATATATCAGAAGACAAAGGCACTATACTGTCTACAACTATAGTAGGCTAAGTATCATGCTGTAATAACATCTCCATACAGTGAAGCTATGTTTAATCATCAGAGCACAATGAAATATGCAACTGCACGATAGTTTATGGCACCGTACTTGCAGCGAGAGAAAGAAATGCATCAAGATGGTTTATTCAGAACTAGCCTCGTCACTTACCACCCCGTAAACCACCATAAATAAATATTAAGTCACCAATTGCAGAAGCTGCATGCCTGCACCGTCTTGTTAACTCAACTGCAGCATCTCCACCAGCAGCATCGGCACTGTATCTGCCTGTCCTAGGGCTAGTAACAACAGACTTTGTATCACACCAAACGCCTGCCGCAGTATCCAAAACTACAAACAAGAGATACAGAAAGATACATAAGATAAATAAAATACAGCATCCAGATTGTGCAAATGAAAAGTAATCCATTAGAAAATAACAATTGCTGGTATTATAACTTCCCCTCTCTTGCTAATGATAAGAAAAAAGAAGGAAAAAAAGGGAAGCATACAGGAGAACACAAGAGTAATGTAACTATATTATAGAAGCAGCAAATAAAAGAGGACACTCAAAACCTAAGCAACCTCAACTGGTTTGAAGCTTCAATCACACATTAACTTAGCCAGAAAAAAGCTGTAACAACTTCTCGAGGTAAAACAACTGGATCAAGATTAGGATTAACACCTACATATACTGACTAATAGCATTTCGAGCCATTACCATGCAGAACCCTTCATGTTCATCTTTTAACCAGTAGTATTCTTAGAATCTAATGTAAGCAACTAAAAGGGAAAAATATATGAGAATGAACATATTAATTAGCAGATTACAGTCTGCGTGTGAATCTATATATACAACAGGCACACAATCTGTGCTCCATTTTGAGAATAGTCCTTATTAATCATTTATAGCCTGCCTTGGCAGACAAACGGGATTCAGCCCCAAGAGGATTAAGAATATGTGCATGTTAATCTACAAATGCAGCCCAAGCACAAACTCTATCCACTCCTGGAATATACTAGTCCTTAATGACCATTGGTTACCCATTGGCAGAGACAATAGGGTTCACCTAAAGATGCTTATCATCCTATTCACCACTACAGAACACAAGTATGCAATGTTTCAGGTCATAAATCAATTACCGACATGATCAAGTACCTGCAACACTGGATGAATCTTCTACCATTCTTCCACCACCAAGTGCCCCTCCAGACACATGAAGTCGTGCATTAACAAACACCTAGAAATGTGGCATGACCATTACTCTTCATAACTAGGGAATCTACAAAAAAGGGGCAATAAAAGGAAACAGCAACTCACTGCTGCGTGTTGATATCTTGGAGAAGGGGAAACACCAGGAGCAATAGCCCATTCCCAACGACCATCCCTATGTTTAGCAAGTCCATATGCACTTGCCAATGGCTGGTAAGCAACAGCAGACAAAAACATAAGATAATATTATCAAATATCAATAAGTAATTTTCATGATTTCATCCCACTAGTAGGGAAGGACAAAAGTTTAGTTCTCAACAATTAAGACGGTAAAAACGAGAGCTGGAAACAGAATATAAATGCTAAAAAGAAATGTTCCTTGAGCAAAACTATTGGAAAGACAAAACAAACAAATCTTCAATTCATACTATTCACATGCCAATAAATATTTATTTCACGGACCCTTATGCTCTTATAAGGTTTCCTTTTGCCAGGTCAATAATTTAGACCATTTTTTTACTATCGTCCGTTCTGATTCTAGTGCACAGTTGGCCATGTTAACTTACCACACTGTTTGCATCCCTTCCTCCACAAAGCAAAAGAAGGCCATCAGAACGAGCACTTGCGGTTGCATACCTGGTGAAAAAAGGAACTATCAAGAGCTTGATGTTATGCTTAATAAGCTCTTAAGTCTTTGAAAAGAAAAGAGTAGTGGGCTTATGTGAAGTAAAATAGCATGGAAATATTCTGAAATGGAGGATTGAAGGGACTCTTCATTAGTCTTAGAACAAGGTCAGAAAAGAAAGTGCTATTCACGTGCGACCTCAAATTTGAAACCATCACGCGAAGACAAAAATTAAGATGGATGAGTTAAGATGGGGCATGTCAGAGAGAGATAGAAGATTTACATGCATGGGGGTGGACCCTCCCCTTCAGGTTCCAACTTACGCCATTCGTAAGGTTTAGCCGCAGTGTCCAGGGCCCATACATCAGCCAAAGGCCGCTTCCCTGGAAACATCATTATTCATTTTATTGCATGGATATGCAACTTCAATGCAGATGCCACGTTAAATGATGAGGTAAGAAAATGACAAGCCTTACCATCATTGCCCCCAATACACATGAGATACCTTTGACCTACCAAAGCCATAACATGTCCATAACGTGGCCCTGGTCCAGGGCCTTGAACAACAACTCTGTAAGAAAAATGCCATAAATTTAGAAGATGAATAGCATACAACACCAAAATAAGCAAGAACTTTCCCCAAGATACAAACCTATGCCACCGAGGCCGTTGTTGTGTAAGGTCAAGAACATGAAGATCCTCAGCAGATAAACCAGCTGGACCAATTCCACCCTGAGTTAAAATTGAAAGTTAAGAGTGAGAACTTGATCCATGAATATCTTGACATAAATTATGCTTAAGAGGATAATGGGCTCCCTATACTAACCTGAATAACAACCATAGTTCCAACTGCAGTTGCCACGTGTGCAGCCCTCGGTGTGGGTGGTTCTCCAAAGGGAGTGATCCTGCAAACCAACTTCACTGTAAGCACCAGTAATAACCAGGTACAGTCCAAGGCTGATAGGTTACACTCAGTTCTCAGCTCCAAGCTTACCTAGACCATTTAGTTGTTACAACATCATAGCAATGAACATCAGCAGTGGCACCTGCCAGTCCTGCAAATCAAGTAAGATTGCATTAGTTTAGAGAGCTGATAGAGAAAGATAACAAACACATGAAAAATCAGCCATTCAGAAAAAAATAAAAATAAAAGTTCGTTAAATGCAATTTTTACTAGTGAAATGGCAGACAACATAACATATCAAAATTCACAAAATGTAACATAACCCTACTGAAATGTTTTACTAGATGAGTTTTAAGTAACAACAAAAATAAATAAACCAGAACAAGCCATTTGAATTACTTTAACTTTATTGACGCGATGATACGCTTAGCCACAAATGAAAATCAACAATGAACTAGAACATAAAACAATACCAAAAGGGGGATGCTCTCTCTCACGCATTGTGCATTGTTAATTTGAAACAATAATATTCTTGTTCACGAAAAACTTGAATCAGAATTACAACTTTTCTCCTGTGTAAAGCAAATATACATGTCCATTTCTAACATGAGCTTCAATACAGAAGGTTTAATATGCCATTTAATCAATTTCCATAAGTACATGACATATTACAAACCACAAAAACATTATATTTGAATTTACTGAGCATTCAACCAAACTTATGGAGCTGTAATAACAGATACCACTTTAAGTATGGCCGGAGATAGAATATAATTGTATGTTTGTAAGGCCATAATTGATTCCAAAACAAGAACAAATGCAGCTAGAATTCCAAAAGGTTCTACCCAACCAGGCAAAATTGGAAGTAAGAAAACAAAATACAGTTGGACTTTCTGCCATGAAAAGATAATCAGGTTGGACTACTTAGGCCACAATATAGGTTCAGGTTCCATTTGAATTATTAAATTATGAACAAAGAAATCACTGTTGTTGACAAGCAGAAGACTCGTGTAAATGCAGTTCAAATTCAACTAGAAATCCAATGCACTTGACATGCCCATTTCACTCTACAAGAAATCTACCAGGTCCCAGAATGTAAATATTCCAGTTTAGACACCAATCGAAGTGGAAAATTAACAAAGAAAAAAACATGCATGGTAAACTAATCAATGGCCAAAGTTTGAAGAAAAGCAATTGCAGGCCAATGATGACAACAAAACAACTAATACATGACCCTAAAACTGGCTGGTTTCCAGAAATCTGAAAATGAACAGAAGTTGCAACTAAAAGCCCTAGCAACAATAATCCAACTGGTGAAGAGAGTAATGAAATCAAATACATACTTATGCCAGCACTTCCAGCTGATGAAGGAGTCCCCGAAGCAGCAGAGTTTCCTTCCAGGGCAGTAGCACCCCCAAACAGAATGAGCCTAGGCCCAATGTACCCAGGTGTCCCTTCCTCCCCAACAGCCGCCA
>JAYMSV010002407.1:0-7500 GCA_036897745.1 Erodium moschatum
AATCCTAGTAACAAGGATGAGGAGGGAAAGGATTTTAGGTATTATTTTGACTTTGAGCATCTGAAGGAGCAGGCCTCGATTGTTGAGGAAGGTGAGTTTTTGAGAGATTGGAAGAAATGGGATCGGACCCACAAGAGGAAATTCCCTGTTAAAAAGGTTGTGAGCCATAAGGTGACACCAATGCAGCTCAGAAGAGATAAGAGCAGTGTTATTTGGAGGCAATTTGATGCTCCGGAACCAGAGAATTACTGGTACCGAGTGTGTGAAGGGCAAGCTGCAAAGAACATCCACAGGCCATGGCATGCTTTGTGGAAATCAAAGAGATTGATGAATATAGTTTCCCAGATCAGTGGGAAAATGGACTGGGATTTCGATGCAGTTCATGTGGTTCGAGGAGAGAAAGCTAATAATAAGGAGCTTTGGCCTCATCTCAATTCAGATACATCTCCTGATGCCATTCTCAAGAAAGTTAAAGAAATGGTTCAACCTTGGAGGAATCTGTATGTAGCCACCAATGAACCCTATTACAATTACTTCGATAAATTGAGGTCTCAATACAAGGTACACTTGCTTGATGATTACAAAGAGTTGTGGGCAAATACAAGCGATTGGTACAATGAGACAACACTTCTTAACAATGGGCGACCAGTTGAGTTTGATGGTTACATGAGGGTTGCAGTGGATACAGAGGGCTTATACAGGGCAAAGACACGAGTTGAGACATTCTACAACCTTACCAGTGATTGCAAGAATGGAGTTAACATGTGCTGATCAGGTTGGATATAAACTTGATTGATTCTTCCATAAATTTGTTTTAGATTCCTTTACATCATGTACTTTCTTCGCTCAGTTGCAGAATGAGAATATTGAGTTCTTAGCTGGCTTCTCGTTATATTCTTGTAATTCTATTCTATTGATGATTGGTCGTTACAAGCCTGTGTGTGCACTGTAAATCCAACCTATTTTAGCATCATTTTTTATGATCACTTGTTAATTGTGTTGTTGGTTTATATATCTCATCTTAGCTTTACTTTTACTCAACTGGTTATTTAGTCAATGGTTGAGCAATGAAGATCTCTCATAGTTGGAGATCAAATAGCTTTCATTGTCATGCATTAAGCCACTATTATCCGGTATGAGAAGTGAACATTAAGTTCTGTGCATTTTGGATCGATTTCACTCATACACTATATTGCTTCTGTTTCATTGAGCATATCATTATCATCAGCTTAGCACAGATTGCATCTGAGAGTATTGTTGTTAGTATAGCTTACAAATAATTTGAGATTTACACAACGCAGAACTTTTCTTTTCGTATTCAAGTACTCTTAGCGAAACCAGTTTATACAGTTCACAAAACCCAATTGAATTGACTTAAACCATCAGCAAGAGCTACAAACTTGCATTCTGGTTCTCTTCTGTGCTCCAGCTTTCACTCGGGGCCACTTGTTCATGCAAAGGTACGTATTCCTGCAGAAAACCATAATTTATGAGCTCTGAGCAACAATTTATGTTTGATAATTGAATAATGGCTAGTCAAATGCATGCTTAACATTATATTATTGAAGTGCAATAGAATAATGGTATAATTAGTAACAATTAATCATGGATATGCATTGTTACCTCCATCTTCTGCAGCAATTCATGAGCAGTGTTAGCTGATAAAACTATGTTTCTTGCAGATGAGTTTATAAATCCTTCTTCTACGCCTTTGTCGAACAAGCCTAGCAAGCAGTCAAAGTATCCATCCACATTCAGCAGACCCACCTACAAGTTTTTGCATCTAAAATTTCAGATTTTGTTTTGCTGCAGATTTAAGCAAAATATTCATATATGTAAGAACCACTGATGGGTATTTTGAAAATGAAAGGCTCAAATAATTGGAGCTTTCAATATTATTGCCTTGATGTGTACGTTAAGGGCTGTAATAAAATAATTAAATTTGGATGCATGCATGGAATGGAAGCTATTTTATTGGTGTGATAAGTGACAATGCAACATTCTAAAAACCAGACTCATGAAAAAGGTTAGGCTTCAATTATATTCCAAATATGGCTGTTGGTGTCATGTCCATATCATCTCCCATCCCCTTACATTATTTCTAATTTGTTAATTAGGTAAAACAACCTATCAGATGACAGATCTTTTTTTGGAACGGTAGGAATTTTATTAATCAGATTATGAAACCGTACATAATGGCAATGTGGTGAAAGATACAGAAGGGTGAGGCATAAGTTCTAACATGTTGGTTCAGACGTTAGACTCTATAACTAATGTTCGGCTATCCAGGGATAATTAAAGGTGGCTACTTAGATATAACGCCTGACTCGATCTGAAAATGTATGAAACGGTTGAGGAGGTACGGATGGGATGTAAACGGACATTTAGGGAGAACACTAGGGAAAGGGGAATCAGGGTGTCGGTTATGAACCGCCCTTGGCAGGGCAGGGTATGTATCCCCATATACACCACGTTGCTCGGGTCTCGACTCATTGTACCTGGCAAGACTGCATAGCAGACCTCGCTTGAGTGTTGGATCCAATAAGGATTCCTGATCGTAGGTCTCGGCAGGTCAGCATCATCTTCGGCGTGCTCCGTGGTGGTACTGGCCCTCCAAAGAGGGCTTATTCATCCTTCATTGTCGGTCTTCCCCGCATCTTCGCCCACAGCTCCCAATCCTAAATGTATCGGTCAAGGGATTGAGGGGGCACCGTTTGGTTGGCTGTTCGTGAGTCGTAGCTGTTCGGCACCGTCGTTGATGGGGATTAAATCTTCAGGGGTGCCTTATCAATTTTCATTGGTGGAAGCTCTCGCAAAGCCGGCCACTTGTCTCATTCCTGAAGGTACAGTTCCAATGCTTGAGGGGGCCTCAATCGGATATCTCGAGTAGATGAAGACCAACGTTTCTCATCGTCGGATGGAGTCTGCCACTTGTGGAGATCAGAAAGTGGTCCAACGTGATGCAACCTCGTCCATGTTCTACAATCTACTAATATCAGTCCTCCGGGGATGTCATCATCATCCGCCCATTTCGGCCACAATTGGAGGACCGACCATTTCTCCCACTCCCTAAGGTATAGGTCGAGGGGTAGCGGGATTCACACTCAGGAATCCCCAAGGGAGGAATTCGGATTGATTCCATTATCGACATCTGTTATGTTTTTCCGATGGAATTGATGATCCGTTGATCGTCGTAGGAGACGTGGGGTAGGAGGGGTGTGAATGACGGTATTGGTCCCGCAGGGAGCAGCTTCTTGGGGACCGGTTTCGGTAGGGACATGAATGTGGGGGAAACGACGTAGGGCTGAAAGAGATGATATGACCCCGAGAGGCCTTCATGTGCCTCCAAATCCTATCGTTCCAGGTCATGATTGCTGTAAAGGTTGTGGGTAGTTTCAATGGTGATGGTTCGACCGAAGAAAATGGGAGGAAAGGCGGCGGCCGAAGGCTAATAGTAAGGATCCGAGAGTAACCTTAAAGGCCAAACTTTTATAAAAACACTAATTGTACACGTAATTGTTTCAAAAACATCAAACTTATGATTTAAATTGTGATTCAAGATCTAAGATAGAAAACACTAAAGCTTATTTTGCTTTAAAAACTTGTGCACAATTGATGCATAAATTGGGGAAGGGGAACAATGTAAACATACTTATTTGTGATAAGAGGAACAATAGCTCTTGCTACCTCTCTATGCTTGTGATTTACACAAAAACAGATGACACGAATTCAAAATTTTGATAATATGTTAAAAGTATATCTGTCTTCTGGATGTTTGAGATGGTGTACCAATATAAAAAAGTTGACTTTTAAAAGAAAGAATATAATTGAGTTGATTAATAAAATAATAAAGAGATCTAATACATATAAGTAGTTCAGTTAAAGTGATTTTGTCGGGAACAACCATGATTTAAACTTTTCAGGGTAAATATCATAAACCACCACTCAATTACACGCGTTTAGCAAATAAGCCCCTTATCTGTCATTTTTTCATGTGACACACTTAGGTATCCAACTTTTATCGTCGTTAGTTTTTTTGTCGAAAAATCTGTTAGTTTTTTGCTGAAATGTCTATATTACCCCTCACTATTCAAACAACAACCGTCAGGAGCTAAAGCCTTTTCAACCGAACACCCGCACGAGCCGATTGAAGAAGGTCTTGGAGCACTACAATCAGTGGATTTGGGATCCGGGTCGATACAGCCTGTTTCATTATTTCATGTACTTTGCATTTCATGTTTCTGTTCTTAGGTTTCAGTTTAATTGTTTAGGTTGTTGGGTTCGACCACTCACATCCCGGTCTATGATACAAAATAGACGTTTATATGGTTCCAAGAACACCGGACAACCTACGGGGATCTCGGATACCGTAAAAATCTATTTCAATAAGTTTGGAATGAATGATGGGCTTTCTAATTTTGTTTTATTGAAAGAGTAGGACAAATTAAGGTGAGGTCAGACATATATATAGTCAACTCACTCAAAAGTTTTCATAAACAATCATTTTTATTTAGTCGACTCAAATCTCCTTGCATTGTCATGAGATATCTCTCTTAGCTGTCCTCCATCACAACTTGGTAATACTCTAACCAGTCGTTTGAGAATATTTGACACGAGTTAGATTATAAATTTGGGTTGTTTAACAAACTAATTTAATTCAAATTTTTAAGTTTTTTTAAAACTCGTTGAACCAACAAATTTATCATTTATGTATACGGCAAACGCCTTTCAAATATTTGTATCTATGTAAGACTCTTTGTGTAAATTTATCGTCTCATCCAAATTTTTGATGAATATTTACAAAGCCTAACTAAATACGGAGTTAGATTCAAATTTCATTTCTTTTATCGAAAGATTCGGATCTTTATTCGGTTTTGAACCAAAGCCTAACCATTTTTTTTATATACCTAGCAACATGGATTATACAAAAACAAAATGCTAAAACATCATATAGTTATTACTTATTATCATTATTGCATGTATTTAAGGTCGGAATAAGAAGTTTCCTAAACTAGAATTGTTTAATTCATGTCAAATGAAGTACGACAGTTTATATTTTGTTAGATCGCATTATTAACGAAATATATCATAAAAACGGTGAGAAATTCTATAGCATTATATTCCAAACATCATTATATAGCATTCGAATTCACGATCCTTGATTAAGAACTTACGGGTTTGTCATGGATTCCTAGCTGTGCCCAAGTTATCACCTCAAGCAGCTCCTCCATAGTTCCATACCCACCTTCACCATCATCAAATTAACAACAACATAACATACTGTTTGGTTTCCGAGAAAATGAAAGGGAAAATCAACATATGCATATAGATTACCAGGAAGTGCAATGAAAGCATCGGCGCGACGAGCCATCTCAGCCTTCCTCTCATGCATATCAGAAACCACCATCACTTCTCCCACTCCTTTTCCTGAAATCTGCACATATATAGTAATAACATTAATAATTACCAATTCATACACAAATTTAAATGACGCATGAACCGATAAATAGAGGCTCTGATACGTTCGACAAGTGATGAACAGATCCACATCTTTTTTATCTACGCGTACCTCGAGTGGGACAAGAGCGGTTGGAATAATCCTTCATGTGAAACAAAACAAAAAATAAGATGAAATGCACATGAAATGAATCATATAGGAAATGTGAATTTATGTATGATAATTACCCAAGAACATGAGAGCCACCATGAAGAACAGTGGTGGA
Organism: Erodium moschatum; assembly: GCA_036897745.1. Classification (NCBI taxonomy): domain Eukaryota; kingdom Viridiplantae; phylum Streptophyta; class Magnoliopsida; order Geraniales; family Geraniaceae; genus Erodium; species Erodium moschatum. The sequence continues at coordinate 5,724 of JAYMSV010002407.1, forward strand.
GACCAAACCCATGAGGCCAATACTGCCTCCTCCATAGACCAAGTCCATGTTCCTCTGAACCAATTGGGTTCCAAGCTCTAGGGCTGCTTCACTGAACACCTTCCTGTTCCCTGAATTGCTTCCACAGAACACACACACCCTTTTGAATTTTCCCATCCTAGCTCTTTAGTTTTCTCTCTCTTTCTTGCTCTCCAAACACCAACAAAACTTATTATTTACTACTTTGATTGCTTGCTATTGCTACCACTTTCTTTATTTTATACAAAGACTAGACCAGCTGCAACAACCATCCACAACCCAGTCTTCACATTATATTAACGGATTGGATGACACGGGCGTGTAAACGAAATTACGTAAATAGAATCGGTCTTTGTCGTATTTACAGTTTCATCTCACTACGATATGAATAATCATTCAAATGTTTCAATCTAATCGATGTAAATAGTCTCTGATTTGTATCGGTGGATGTAGTTTGCAATGGATAGTATGTATATAGTATCTTATTGTACGTAGTGTTATAACTTATCGTTGTTTTATACGTCGTGTTTGAAATAATGTTCATAATTTTTAGCACAACGTATTATAATTTCCGACACTCCTATTATTATTTTGAAACAACTCATAATTTATACCCCACAAATGATTATTTACAGATAACTACTCTGAATATATATAGGGGCAATCAGGTGTGAACCCTTCTTACGGTGTGAAAATCAGGTGCGAACCTGCGAACCCTAAATATGGCTTGAGAAAACATCATCCTAGTTTCAGGTAAAATAGTTTGAGAATATAGCTTTTTAGTTTGAGAAAATAGTGTTCCCAGATTAAGAAAAATTTGTCTGATAAAGAAAAATTTGTCTGATAATGTTCACCTCAAACCGGGCATGCCGTTTTCTCAAACCGCATCCACTATTTTCCCGAATTTGTATATTCACACCGTAAAGAGCGGTCCGCACCTGATTCATTCGCTATATGTGTATTTGTCATGATATGAAAATAATAAGTTTTTTTTTTTCACTTAAAACTTGAAACTCTCGTTTAATCTATGACATATAAACCTTTTCTTTTGTTCAAAATTTATCAATAAGTTACACATTTTGGGTAAGATTACAATACAATATTATTGATATAGTTACTTATGCATTAATTAATTGATTAATTTCAGTCAAAAAAGATTCTTTCTTTTTCTCCAACCTTTGTTTGCTTTACCATTTTGTTAAATAGGTGGGCATACCAATTATATGGCTCCTCAACCCTCACTTTGATTGATTTGATTCAATGTGTGGCCCATATACAATACATATCAACCAAAAAAGAAAAGGAAATTTACTCATTTAACTTTTTCTTAATTTATTTGTTTGTCTTCCCTCTTTGGTGACTGTTTTTGTTTCACCATAAAAAGAGCAACCCATCTCTCCCACCTAAAGGACACAATTTCCATTTCACAATCATTCGTGTTGAAACCGATATGAACATCATCGGGTTTTAATATAATTACATTCGTTTTCATAAAACATTATAAACGTCAGTTCTGTCAACAAAACGAGTTATATGATAGCTCGTTTTCAACATCAACCAAATAGATCAAATCCATGCCACTCACAATAAGCAGATTCGCCTATCAAAATCATCACATTTTAAAAATGCCTGTAAATAGACAGGTTCAAGGATATGAAAACAACATTAATGTTAACAATATGTGTACTTGAAAGCGTAGCATAAAACCTTAAGCAATCCAAAGGATTTTCCCACGGCAGCAAGATCTCTTACTTTAGCA
>JAYMSV010002408.1:0-11150 GCA_036897745.1 Erodium moschatum
TGATTTTTTAATTTGGCCGGTTTCCCCGCCGGTCCAACCGGAGGCGGTCCTTACAAGCATCTTGCTTAAATGTGTCCATCTGTTTATATATTTTCTTGAGTTGTGTAAGGATATGTGGCATCTGACAACTTTGAGAAAACTCTTTTGATCATTATATGCACTCATTCTTGATAATCACCTATTTTTGTACTCTTTTACATGCATCATGTGTGTCTTAGGATTGCATTAAATTTAGGTTCATACATTGCACGTGCATCTTTACTTTTTATTGGTTTCAATAAAAGAGGCATGAACTCCTATCGAGGTGAACCTCGGGGTTTAACTGGGACATACCTTTAATTGCTTTCTTAGTTTAGTTTTCTCGGAGCTAGAAAATTTTATGGGGTGTTGATGTGGACATAAAATGCATCGATTTTGGATGTTTTAGCTCACATTCTTGAGATTTTCAGTCTCGGGGTTGTGTGATTTGATCTACTTTTCTTTTGTTACTCGTACTTTGTCTCTCATTGTTTTTTATAGGTTCTTTGATCGTAAAAAGGGTTTAAATGAACGAAAAATTGGTTTAAGGAGTTTTGCGAAGGGGCATAACTCCCTCATTCAAACTCCGATTTTCACCCATAAGATGTCAAATCGAAGAAAAATTAGAGATCTACAACTTTCGAGAAGGGGTCGTCGCTGTCCTAATTTGGTTTCCTACCCGGAACTGGGCAGTGGACCGTGACGTGCATTGAACCAGATTGCCAGATCCGATTTTAAGAGGGAAAAGAGGAAAATTTCCTCTTCCCAAATCCAGTTTGAGAACAAAAAGACCACCTAAAGTATTATAAATAGAGGGGAGATAAAGTTATAGAGAGATAACTTGTATTGGGGAAGAATAAGAGAGTAGGAGAGTTGAGAGCTTGGAAAATAGAGGACTGAAACTTGAAGAACATCGATAGATTCATAATTTATATATTTGTTAGTCTATAATTTCTCAATATGATGAATGTGTTTGCTTGTTTCTCCATGTCTTCTTCTTCATTCTCCATGAGTAATTAAACCTCATAATCTAGGGTTATGGGGGAATAGAGATTTGATTTCCATTGTGTTGAATGCTATGAATTTGTGAGCTTCAATCTACCTTAGGGTTTATTGTTTATTTACTCTTAATGCTCTATCTCCCGTATAGGCTTGATAGATGATATGAATTAGGATCTAATACTCGTGAGATGAAGATCATAATTAGGCTAAAATCAATAATAAGTTGGGTTTAAATCTAGACTGGGAATAGCTAGGTTAACACAATCGCAATAGTCATAGATTTATATCGAAAGCTAGAAATTATCAATGAACGTCGTGCTTTGGGACTCCCTACATCTAGACTCGGGAGAACTAGATTGTTAGATTTCATTAGGGTTACAAAACATTCGAGAGAAGTTAGGACTAGTTTGGAGATAGTTTGTTGCCCCAAAAATTAGACAACCTCACAATATTTATCGGTGTTCAATGCATTGGAATGGTCTATATGAACTCATAACTTAGATTACCGTTTGCTCTAATTCAAATACTTTTTTGATTCACCTGATTACTTGTTTACATTTCAGTTATTGTTTACTTTTGCATGATTTTAGAAGTCAAACCCATTTTATTAACTAAATAGCTTAATAACTAACTTCAAATAGGATTTTCTTGTCTTGTGTTCCCTTTTTTACGATAATCTGGAACTTAAATTCCAAAAATACTACTAGACGATCGGTAGGCTTACCGTATCCTTTTTTGTACTTAAACTGCAGGGCGTTACCGATAATCTACAAGATCCACCAACTAAACTCACATGCAACTAAATGGAACCAACCTGTGAGGATGCGTGAGATGATCGCGAAATCACAGAGCCACCAAACGCTACACCAGCGAACATAGAGCAGAACCATTCACTGTTGACGATCATTGCTTCAGTCAGACTAGGGTCTTTGTTGAAGAACACGAATCACCGAAACACCATTCACCACCAAACCGTTCCCAGAAGCCAGGCAACGTCGAAACATAAACCCAATCGAAGCTGGAAACGGAGACAAAATCGCCATTGATCATAGCCCGAAAGCGTTAAGATCGAGACCACGCCGACATAATCTAATACGGAGGCTGAAGTAGAGCAAAGCCTAAGAGGTCTGAAATAGAACACATAAACGATACACGCTCCTCCCAAAGGATTTGGCCTTGAAAACAGCCGGAGATTGACCGTAAAAACGGGTCGGATGCCTTTGAGGACGATGACCTAGGTTTGGACGAGAACTAGGAGGTCTTTCTTAACGGTATATACAATGAGTAATTTCATCATTTCTTGAAAACATATGGTTGTGTGTGAAGTACGTGACCTATTTCGTTCAAAAGTGAAAGGTTAAATGAAAGTTTTGAAAAGCTGGGATACCTCTGACCTGTGTTCGGTCGTCGGTGTTTTCTCTGACCTTTGGCCATTGAAGAAGTCGGCGGCAACCCTTCCCTTTCCTCTCTTCACTCTCCTTCTCTTCCCTTTGTTTTATTCCTTATTTCCCCTCTCTCTTCGCTTCAGTTCTGGACTGGTTTGGAGTGGTGGGCAGAGGTTTCCGAGGGAGCTTTCTCCTTGGTCCAGATCTGACGCCTCCATCGTCCTCTAGGTCTGATTTTGGCCGTTCGTGGGTGTTGGCCCCGGTCAAGTTCGCGGATCTCCAGACGCTCCACCTTGCTCAGATCTGTTGGTGGTGGCAGTTTCTTCTGTTGGTGTGGTGTCGGGGTGAGTCAGAGATGATCGTGAGGCGAATTTCCGGGAGGATTGGCGCAGATCTGGCGACAGTTTCTTGTATTGTTGTGGTATCGGGGTGATTCTTTTAAGATCTTGGAGTGTTGTACCAGGACCAGGTGTGGGACGTGCTTCTTCATCGACTCAGGTGAAGATCGTCGTGGTGCGGGTTCGGTCTCCTTGTTTTCCGTTCAACACCCCGAAGAGGGTTAGGTTTGCTCTGATCTTCTTCTCGGTTTTAGTCTTTATCTCGTGTTTTCCCTCCCCTGATCTTGGTTCTGGTCGATCTACTCTTCTCTGGCCACGGTTGTGGCGGAGACTCGACGTGCCTGGTGTTGACCGGCGTCGAGGGTTTGGCCTTGGGCCTTTTTTACAGATCCGACTTCACCGGGATCGGAGGCTAAACTCTCCTGAGTTTTGTGCTGGCCGACGGCATGCCGGAGTTTATGTGACTCCGGTGAGTTTTAGGGTTGTCCAATATTTAGGCTTTTAAGTTACCGGGTTTGCTTCTTCTGGTCTGTGATGTGGTGAAGTCTGGCTGCATTGGTTTTTTGTTGTTGATTTTCTTTATCTGATTTTTAGACCACTTGTTGTGTACTCCCCTTGATGGGATAAGTTTGGTTTGAGGCTGTACTTTGTTAGTCAGTGCACTAGGTTGTATTGTTTTTGTTTGCTTCATGGTAGGAATATCTCGGTTTAAAACCTGTATTACCCATTGCTTGGGTCTGTTCGTGTTTTGAGATGTCTTTGGACATGCTTGGTCTGTTTGGGCGTTGCCCTTGGTTGTTCTAAAAAATTATGTTCCTTGTCCTCCTTTTTTTTTCTAAATAGGTTGGGTTTTTACAAAAAAAAACTCAATTATCACATGTGATTTGACAACGAGATTGAGCTTCCGCCACCGACTTCAGCAACGCCCCGCAGTCATCGCACTTCAGCAAAGATCCTCTATTTCTTGATATTGTGATGCCTCTCAAGCTTGGTAAACATAAGGCCAAGTTTTGTTATGTCTGTGGCATTCGTTTCTTAAGGGAGATCTTAGCCTTTTGTGCTGATTGTGGCTCTTCCCGTATGTATATACGGGACAGACGTTTGGTAGAATCTGCACTTTTGGTTTCGGATCGGGGAAAAAGAAATGGAGGTGAGATTGCAAAAGGGTTGGGTTCTAAGCGTGAAGATCGACGCTCTACAGGGAGGTTGCAGGAGCTTCGGATTCTGCCATTGTTAATCCTGTTCGTAAAGTGGTCGTCCCAGAGGGTTCGGTGGTTCTCAGAGACCCTGAGACCAAGATTTCAAAGGAGAAGGAGGCGTCGACGTCTAAAGTGTCGCCTTCCAGATCAGGAGGTTCCGATGATGCTCTGTTGGCTGCTCCTCCATTGTCATTGGACTTGGCTTCAAGTTCTATGGGTACAAAGGTATTTATCTATAATATACCGTTTGATTTTACAGACGAGTTGTTGGTGAATATTTTCCGGGAATTTGGGGAAATCAGATCAGCCATTGCGATCAAACGACCAAACAGGAAAGGTCGTCGTTTTGGTTTTGTAGATTTTCAGTCATCTTCTGCAGCTCAGAAGGCCATTGAAGTGTATGATGGTTTTAAATACAATGGTTACATTCTTTTGTGGTTTTAGCTCGTTCAGAATCTGTCCTGTTTCCGGTTAAACGATCGTTTGAATCAAAACAGAGCATTCGTAGTCAAGAGAGTCTGGTTGTGGAAACTCGGTTGCAGGAGAAGAAATCGTTGGGGATGGAGGGTAGTCATGTTTTGTGGCATGAAATGTTGGGGACAGAGTTAATACAAAGTCCATATTCTCAGGCTGATTCGACGAACTTGCAGGTACAGGTCGATCGGAGATGTGTTGACCGATTGTTGGACTTGTTGTGGGTGAAGATCTCCGAATCTCCAAGCCGATATCTTCGTGATTTCATTAGGATTGTGGATTCAAATTCCAATTTTGTTAATTTTGTTACTGAGATTCACGACACAGGTAAGTTCGATGAGCTTAAGGGCTGTGTTGAAGCCCATTTTTCTTTGGGCCGGTTGGGTGATACTCAAGGAAGTGTTTGTCAAAGCTCTCAATTAATTGTTAATGAGGAAGTGGCTGATGTATTTGTGTCAGGAGGTCAGGTCTGTACTCAGGCGGTATTAGTGGATGGCGTTGAGGTTTCGGAAATTCCGGTAGAAACTTTGTTAGAAACGGAGAATAAGGAGAGCAGTCCGTGGAAGGACGCTCTTCTTAAACCATCTCGTCGGAGTAGGTCTTCCACGTTTACTATGGTTACTAGATCGAGATCTCGGTCGTTGACTCGGGAACGTGCCATCAAGTCTGCGCCTCCTATTTCGACTTTATGGAAGGCGTCTCATGAGGCTGCTAAGAAACCAACAGCTTAGTTGGAGGTTATCGTCAGTAGCTTTTCGGTGTTTTTTGTTCCGCTTGTTTTCTGTCTTTTGGTTAAGGTTAGTCCTATTAACTCCCCCGTTAGTGGAGTTCTTTTGTAAGCGTGGCCGGGTCTTTTGACCTTTAGTCTCATTTCTGCTTGAAATGAGTCTCTTTTAAATAATAAAATTTCGAGCTTATCAAAAAAAAAATAGTGGCTTATGTGTTGGTCTTGGAGTTCTGCAAGTTTGTGGGACAGAGCCCCGATAACTGCTCTAATACCCAATTGCTTAAGCGCTTGTTGCAATTGGAGATAAGGATGGTTAGCACGAGTCCTAACAAGATTTCGAACACGAATCTGGTGGGACTCCAACACTCCAATGCTCTTTTGAACCATACCAGGTATGCCCAACATGCTCCCATTTAACTCAAGCCTGAACCATTCATTTGAAGCTTCATTGGAAAGCACTGTGTAGTACCATAGGGACCTCCATAAATCACAACTTGCAGTGGTGTAAAACTCATCATCATTTCAGTAGATAAAGAATCACTAGGACTGAATCTCTCCTCCATTAGCTGACTTCCCTTTTCCAATTTTGCTGCCACACGAGCAAATACAATTGTAATGTCAAGCTTTGCGTGTATGATTTTGAGATGAGCAAGGTCACCCCTTCCTTTATACAACAACTTATAACACCACATACATCCAAAAATATCATACTGGTAATTCAACACATGAACATCTGAATTCAACCCCAACTTACTGTTAAATAATTCATTGCAGGCTCTATTCTTGTATGAAAATTTCAATTTGTTCGGATGGACTCTACAACCACATAACTCCACATTCTTTGAATACTAAAGCATAGGCATAAACACTCTTGAACTTCTCACCACCTGCTTTGAAACTTCATGAATATGAGAATACAAATACCCAAGCTCTGTACCTTTTGCTGAAAAAACATCTAAACCAATACTTGGCTTCCTCCTTGGCAATTTCTCTATGCATACCTCATGCATCCACTGACAACAAAATAAGTAAACCATATCTCCACACAATTCCACTTGCAAGTCAATGTTTTGAACTAATGAGATCTAAACCAATAGTGAGCTTGTAGAAGCGATAAATATGCATCAGCCATGTGTTGGGAAAATAAAAAACCATCTTCAATTAGCCCACTTCCAACATAAACCTTTCCTTAACAGACTGTACTCTCTGTACATGCATTTACCCCTTTGGCAAAATCTAGAACAATATGTATGCGTAAATAAATCATATGCACATCCAATGTTTATCCTAAAACAGTTCATAAAGGCATAAAAAAATCTCAATACCCTCTGGCCATATAATGTTTCCAAAAGCTTCTGTAGCTAGATTGTAAGTACATAAACCAATGGGGAGTGAGTTTACCTTCATGATAACAGTCCCAGACCCAACCATGGGCACCAGAATTCCAATGATCAACAACAATCTTGACTAGCCTAAAATCAGTGATAACCCACCAAAAAAAAAAAACACTTGGTCACAAGAAGTTTGAGTTCACGGAAACATGAAGCTGTAGTGTAGCACAACTTCAAAACAATTCCACTTTTCCAGACACTTATGAATAAAACCTCCCGCTGCAACTTTTCTCAGGTTTTGAACAACCTGAACCTCACCAATCATCATGAACAATAGAGCAATACATCTCACAGCCAATCTGAACTCATCACCAGCTGAAATTTCAATATACCAATGGACCTTGGCTTCAACATATTCATCCTGATCATCCATATAAAAAGAGATCTTTTCTATACATATTATTGCAACCGATATGACAAATACCCCTCTGTGATCCCTCTTGTTGACACTAATAATATTCAAAGCTTCCCCAATAATATCATTCCAGTGGATAACTAAGGTTTAGGCATGAGCATGAACTTCCACATGATCTCCATTTTCAGTCATATGAATAGAGATATTTTAATTTGCAGAAAAAACATCTCCAATCGACTTACATGACTCAACTTCACAATTTGCAATGCTCAGATTACTCAAGAACTCCTTTATCAGCTTCACTCCAACAATTTGCATTTTAATCCTCACATCAAAATTCAATGTGTATGTGCCAATTCCCTCCCTAACTTTAACAAGCCCAATAAATCGATTCCAATATAATGTATAACGAATGATGAGCTCGGAATTTACCTTATTGGAAACATGCAGTTCTAGAACTGTATCTCCCCTTCCCCCCTTTGCAATATATGTCCATAATCATATTAAAATAGATGCTCCCAAGACATAATCCAGCAACATACATGACAATTACACCTTATTTGTCCTTTTTGTTGACATTAACGATACTCAGAGCCTCCTTAATAATATGAAATTGCTCAACCATCATCATATCTATGCTATAAAATTCAGTTCCCAACAAACAAGAATTCAACCCCATAAACGAACTCCCCAAGCCATCATTAATATTTAACAGTAAAGTGCCTATATCAGTAGGATGCATTGTAATTCCAGCAGCTAGCACTAGAATAAGAATACAAACCCAATGATTTTAAGATTACCTTGCTCTCGTCTGACATTCCCTCAAACACCTTGTGTGCACCCGAAATTATGCACGACTTTCTCTTTGGCAATTCATCGAGCACCTTGTGTGCGTCAAAAACCATGCTCTGTTCTCCCATCAATGTATTGTTAGTTTGTTGTTGCTCTTCCTTCTCCTATAATTCAATCAATTTCTCCACGATATAATCATTAATGGCTAGTTGTTAAGATGTCCAAACCATTTTTTCAGCCAACAATCTATCTCGGGCCAGATTCTCAACCTTGAGCACATCCCTCAATCCATACTCTACGTACCTCAAAGCTTCATGCTGCTCTAGCATGGCAGTCATTACAGCCCGGAGAGGTGCTTCTTCTGACCCCCTCTGTTGGCGATGAAGAGTATGGTACTCCTCCAACTTCTCGTCCCACTTTCGGGCTAGCATTAGCCGCTTCTGAAGGAGATGCTCGATCTCCCATTCAAGCAAGGTTCGTCGTTCGGCTTGCTGCTCCGGTGTATGTCTGGTCGGCCTGCAACAAGTCTCTCTGGCTTCCTCCACGAATTCAGTACAAGGAGTCACAAAATCGTCAGGAATCCTTGCCTCCAAGTTCATCATTACCGGAATCGGTTCCATCGTCACCACATGCTGCGAGAAGAAAGGCTTTGATACCACTTTGTCACGATTGAGACTCAAATCCCAAACCATGAATGTAAATGACAAAAGGAAAAGCTTAGATTCAACACTGAGAATGAGATTTACAACAAAACTACCCTCAATTTGCCCTTTCTCTACACCAATCAACTACTACAGAAACTTACACTAAACTACTGTTAAGCTAAGAAATGGAAATAATACCCAAACTGTTCATTGCCTCTGAAATGGAGCTCCTGGTTTGATTTATGTGATAGGGTTGAGGAAGAAGCACAGTACTAGGGAATATGATGTCGTGTCAGCTATTAACCCCACACCTTCACTAATCCCAAATGATGTCGTTCGACGATAACCCTCTTCATCCCAAAACGGTGCCGCATCTGTCTTGTAATAAAGCCCATCGTAACAAAATACTTATAAATATATAAACGTATTTTTGTTTTCATTATTACATAATTTTTAAAATTGATTTGAGGAGTTACTATTTTTATAAAAATCCTACCTCCTGTTTTTTTGTGTGTGAGAAACTTGTAATAACGATGTTGACATAACCATTAAGGGTTTAGCCTCCCATCAATTTGTGAGTCAAAGTAGTTCTCACCCGCTAAGAAAAGATATGAAACCCCGATTAAAAGAGACATTGTTCGCTCAAGATGAAGAATAGTGAGATTGAACCTCTCTTTGCTTTGTCATTATCTATTCAACTCCTACCCTTGTAGTTCTATTCATTTTTTTCATATCCTATGCATCGTCTCCCCTAAATTGGACTCAAGAATTCCAACCTTAGCATCATCTCTTTTGTTGCTCTTCATGGGTTGTGTCCGACATTGATGCTCTACAACACAACTACAATATACGAAAGTTCCTTGGCCACCTTTTGATCTGCAGGCCAGACTTTAATAGTAGTACATCAATCGATCGGTGTCTTCTCGAACGGTGTGTAGGACCCAGCCTCTTTCAATGTCATTCTCTTGCTTTGATAATCTCCATTAAGGTAGTGCCTATTTCACTTTGCTTGATCCTTAACGAGGCTCTACCAATGTTTCCAAGTAAACTCATGACCACACTCTTGTTTCGCCATTTACCCCTACTTGAGCCATGAGTTGTTCATCCGATCTTTCATTTTAGTATAGGTACTAACACATTTCACCTCACAACCATGGAACGTTGAACCCTTCACATTGAGGAGCCTCCAATGATCCGTGCAATTATTTGTACTCTAAAGGGGTTGTTTTCGTTTGAGCAACATCATTGTTGATGACGTCCCAAAAGTTTTTTTTTTGGCACTCTGATTGACTGAATCGACAAAATTGTTAACCCATGCACACATAAGAGGTTCATCTTATGTGAGGCTTCATTTAATCCTCAAAACTTTTGGTTTCGCGAAGCCTGATAATAACGAAGCTTGTGAAGATTTGGATGGAAGCCTTTTCTTTTCTGGATGAGAAAACTGAGGCTAGGAAAGCCTGGGGTTTTGGTAAAGCTATAGGCTTGAAAGCTAAAGGTAATGAAGAAGATATAATTCGGCAGTTGACCTTAATGGAAGAATTAAGGAATCCTAGTGTGAACCTTGAGGTTGGGTCAGAAGATGATTATGTTGATCTCGACAAAGATTATGAGGAGCATTCTCTGTTGGGTAACAAGCCCTTTATTGACTCTTCAGCTTGATTTACCTTGAAGGTTTGGGGTGGTTTGGTAAGGGTTATCTGTGAGGGTGTGAGTGCCTCTGGGTTTGTGTTGGGTTCCTTTGATCTTCTTGCTGAGTTTTGCTATGTTAGTGTGAGGTTTTGGTGAGGGCTTTCTGTGTGGGTTTGTGAGCCTCTGAGGGGCTTGGGTATGTGTTGGATTCCTATGTTGGTGTTGGAGTTTAGTGTGTGGGTTCCTCCCTTTTCTGCACATGAGATCTCATATGTGACTTCTTCCCTTTCAGTTGTGGAGTGGGGTTTATCTTCTGATTAGGTTCTTTGGTTGGTCTAGTTGTTTTTGTTCCTTGCCGTGGGGTGCTTCTGTTTTCATTTATAGACATTACGTGAACTGCAAGTTTCTTGTCTCAGCTCGTTTTAACATCATCCTGGAAGGTTGCTTCTGCTGTCTTCAAGTTGGGATCTACTCCTACACTCTGGTTTGATAGTTTTTGGTTGAATTTGCTTGTGTAAAGTTGTTCTTGTTTGATATCTTTGTTCCCTTTTGTTAGATGGGTTCTTTTGTTTTTTTTGAGATCTGTAGCTAGATCTTTGTACTCCTCTTTCACCTCAAAAGAGGTTTAAATCTAAATATGCTTTGCTGATCAAAAAAAAAAAAGTGGCGCAATGTGAACTAACACACAAAAAGGAACACGACAAGCATATCGATCTTCAAATAGTTTTTTAGATTAAGTTTCAGATTGTCGTATCCAAAGGAGCACAAGACAATCAATGATTGTTTCAATTTCTTTATTAAGCTATTTTGTTAAGAAAATGATTTTGGTTTTGTAACTCACAATATAAACAAACAATTAAAAGGCAAGAGCAATGAAGTGGTGATTAAAAAGATCGAGTTTTTTGAATCAAAGAATAAGTCAAGGTATGAGTTCATAGAGATCATTTCATAGTATTGAACACAAATAATCATTATGAAATTTACTATTTCGGATACAACGAGTTGAAGGATTCTAGGGTGCCGAAAACGCAACGGAAATATTAAAAGCCGTAGAAAACCCTTTGGATCCATGTACTTCTGAATAAACTGACAAACGAAAATTAAAAGGAAATTACCTATTCAGTTTCTGATCTTGGTTCGAGACGGGGACTAACAACGTTTATGTTGCTTGACTATGTCGAGACGTCTTCAAA
>JAYMSV010002409.1:0-11146 GCA_036897745.1 Erodium moschatum
GCATATTAGGGTTTGTAGGAGAAATCCCCAAATTCCTAAACTAAGTGCTATGTTGGAATTGATGTATGTACTTGTGTTGATTCCTATGTATGATGTGATTATAAACCTTGGTGATGTTTAATTCGTTGGATTTTATCGAGTTCTCCATGAAATTGAGTTGATAGCTCACTTGGTTTGTTAGAACTCCATTTAGGCTTTGACATTTTGACTTGAATTAATTACCATTGAGTTTTTTATTATGTTGGAATGTTTTTTTTTATCAACGAAAGCATATTATAAAACCTCTCTTCTGAGGGAGAAAAAGGGGTTACAAAAGGCAATCTGCTACAGATTGGAAGTGATTGAAAATCGAGAAAACAATAAAAAAACAAGGCAACTTAAAAGAGTGAAGGTGTAGACAAACAAGCTAGTGAGAGTGTGGAGAACTAAGAACCAAATCATGTAGAAAATGAAGTGGGCTCTTGCTGTAAATGGAGTCTTGAGCCTTCGAATGGATTGATCAGAATGTGAGCAGATGGATCAGTGGATAAGGCATCAAAATGTGATCGGATGCTGAGATTTCTTCGGTGAATGTGGGAGCTTTTTGATTACTTGTGGAAGAAGTTACCCTGAGATAGTGATTTCTGTTGAGAAGTGGAGGATCTTCCTGATGACTGTTAAAAAAAAAAAAAAAAAAAAAACCTACGTAAGAAGTACCTTTGGGGTACTGTTAGTACTTGAATCCAACCAAACCAAATCAAATTAAATAATAGTGAATTAAAAACGGAAAGATTAAAGAGAGTGAGATCTCTTTTCACATGCTTTGAAAACATGTTACTTGTATTTGGCTTGCACTTTATTGATACCTCATCCGATCTTCATATTCTTCTTCATTTGAGACATTACAGAACACAAACACAAAGAATCTTTAATTAATTGATTACTTAAAGTACTAATTAATCAATCAAGATAATGATGATCCAACTTAGCTGTAAAACAGTACATGATACCTAATCTGCTTGCCATCAAGGATTTTATATTTAAGAATTATTAAACTATGTTTAGAGGTAAGGATAAACAAAGATGAGTTAATTGTCAAAAGCCACCCTGAAGTATAGTTCACTAACGAAAAAATACCTAGAGTTTTATGCACGCTTTTAGGTTAGACTTAAGTTTTGTGCACCGATTTCCGTTAGAAAAACGTAACAGTAATGAATGTTTAGAATGAATGGCCTGGACTATTGTTCGTGGGTTCAATAAATTTGTGGGCAATACATAATGCACCGTAAAGATGTGTGGGCAATTCATAATGCATTCTATAGTTGTGTGGGCAATATTTTAGGTTAGTTTTTGACAGTTAACCTGTTACGTTTTTCTAACAGAACCCAGTGGACAAAACTTTAGTGTAGCCTAAAAGCGTGGACAAAACTTTAATAAACAATGAGTAACAACTTACGGAAACCGCATCCCTGGAAACCGACATCCACCGACACAAGAGAAATCGAGAGGTTTTCAATCTGATGCCAACGTAAAATTATAAAATAAAAATAAAACGTTTTGATCGATGTTCGGCTGTGAAAGTCTGAAACTGTCGGCTAACCGAAAATAACCGATAGGTAATCGAGCTTCCGTAATTATGTTCACTTTTGTAAAATAATATTTGAATATAGTTTCCAAACATTACCTTTTAACATGAATCAAAGTTTGTCCTCTAAATAGAAATAGTAACAAAAAAAGACATAAATAGAGGACCCAGCTCTTAAATGGAAGGTAAGCTAATGTACAACAAGCCTTCCACATGGTTCCACAGATCCAATCTCAAAAACTAATGAGTGGTCCTAAGAAGATATGAACAACAAAAAGGTTAAAAAAAAAAAGAGTACAAACGCAGGGATCATCGAATTAAATGTCTCAAATCTACCGAAAATTGTATTTTTTTTAAATTGTTTTTACTTTTTCACATCTACTAATTATTGACCCAAATTAAAGTTAACATTGAAGACTAACTAAAGATAAGCAAACAAGTTTAACCAAATCAAAGTACTCACAAAAAAGGTCCATCTGGAACCTTTAGTGCTTACTTTTGATTTTGAACTAACTCATTGATTGATTCTTTACCATTTGATTGCTCTTTCTAAACTAAATTGTCCTTTCTTTTTTTCAAATCCATTACATCAAGAAATTGCCAATAAATGGTACAAAGTTGTGAGTCAAAATGATAATCATCCACCCATGAGATTCTAGTTTTGTTGGGTATGTCACACCAAATCACAAATATGCTAACCCAAAATCTAGATTTTGGGTTTCTAGAACTTTGCTTTAAGCATCTTCTTCAAGACCTCATTTCAATATACAAATGATTCTCAAGGTCTTCCACTCGCTAAAGATGTGTAAGTTTTGGCATGATAAAATGATTCTTATTATTATGTTTATCACTTAGGTTAGCCTGATAGTGAAGCACTCTTCATGTCTCATTTCTGCTTGAGGTCACAGATTCTAATCTCGGGAATACATATCGTGTATGGTGTTCCGGTTTAACTAAAAATAAATTGGGGTCGAGATTCATATTAACCCTTTTAGACTGATTGGCAGCCACATGAGTTCTCACACTTGTTTGAGGTCAAACGTTCAAATCCCAATGATTCACTTGTTTAAATACAAACATAAGGTGGAGTTTAGATTTAATATTGATCTTTAGTTAACTCCGATTAGATTAAATTAAGACTTTCCGTTTGATTGTTGAAAAAGAAACTCAGATTAGACTGAAGATGATTACATAAACTATATATACCAACCATAGATACAAGTTTCAACAAGAGGATGCATAAAGGAATCTCTTTTGACAAATATAGGAAAATAATAAAGTGTATGTTTGAAAGTTAACATAAAAAGCAGATCAAAGAAAAATCATTAGAGATTGAGAATAATGGTCATGATGAGGGATACAAAAACTATGCTAAAGAGCAGATCAGATCAGATTCAGCCCTTTCCCAAACAAACCTACAAAAAATGAGTTCTGATTTACTAATAATATGCTCCTAACTGTTCATCAATGACAATGAACCAAGAGATAATTGAAAAAAAAAGTATGAAAAAGTACCATAAGCTATTCATTTTTTACGACTTGTAATCTCTTTCTTTGAGATTATAAAAAGATCTTAAGGGATATGAAAATTTTGAATTTTGTGTTTGACTTAATTTGTAGGATAGAATCGTCATTTTGTATTTTTTGTAATTTACAAAGAAGATGACAGATCGCAAAAATTGAATACCTCATAGTACTTTTTTACAGTTGTCGCTTCAATCTATCACACATGATCAACCAATGATGGAACAGACAAATTGTGAAACCATAACACAAACATGCTTGATTTCAATCAACATTTGAAGTTGTTACAATGACAAATCTATGGGCAGAACTCAAAAATACATTGCAGATCACTCATTTGACATTTTCAGGTCTAGTATAAGAAGAGTTGAATTAGAATGATAGCTCACTCGGTTAAACCAATGATCATCACCCAGATCGAATCCTCTTCTGGCTGCTGCCTTTTGCATTGGATTTGAAAGTCCCGGCAGAATCTCCTTCCGACAAAACATCCGCAGACTTTGTGAAAGAGCTCGAAAGATTGGCATAGAGATCAACCACTCTCCGAATGTTGCTATTGAGCTCCCGAATCAGCCCCACATTGCGGCTCAAGTTGTCGGGGATCTTCGACTCGTGGTTTTGGTTAATCTCGTTGATTAGTAGCCTGTTCTGATCCAATATGTCCTGAACTTGCCCAAAACTTTTCTGAAATGTTTGCAAAACCTTGCCATCTACTTGGTTACCATTGCCTAGACCCGGATACATGTCACCGTCCATGAGGTTTACACTAGAACTCAATCAAAACCAACCCTGATCCTGCATTGTATAGATTGAGTAAATGCATATAAGCAGATGAACGAAACAAGACTCAAGGTGTCTTATACCTTTAATTTTTCAATTTGGCCATCAAGGCCCATTATTTATAGGGATAACTGCAAAAACTTGCAGTGAACTATGCGTGTTTTGCAGATACTAAAAGTGAACTGTTTTTTCTGTTGTTGCAAATGACATCCCCAACTACTTTCCGTCTACAAATCCACTAACGGAGTTATTTTTGTTTGTAAAAGGTTGAGAGTAAACATTCAAAAGTGTATACATAAGGGTTCCAAATTGCAAAACACGTATACATGAGGTTAGATTGCAAAACACGTATAACATAAAAGGCAAAACAGTCATGTGACTGTCACATGACTAATTTCTGTAAAAGATAACATATCTCAGACGGAACATAGTTTAAGATGCCATTTGCAAAAAAAGAAACAGTTCACCAATAGTATTTGGTGAACACAAAACACGTATAATTCACCACAAAATTTTGCAATCATCCCTAACTTTTATTTCAATTTGGCAATGAGGGCCCATCATTAATATCTCTACACACAAAATCAAAGAAAGAGAATTGATAGTACAATGAAAGTCATGGAATCATTAGCCTCTGTTTGGGTGCTGAGAAAATAAATGCAGCAAAGAAGAATTTGATAGAAACATAGATTGCAAGCATAATGATTTTGTTAGATGGGGTCAGTGTCAGAGTATTCAAAAACCCACCACAAACATGCCTATTCCCATAAATGAGTTGATTTCAGATGTATAGAAAAAAAATCTACTTTCTAAGCTTTTCCTCCGTTTTCTCAGCAACCAAACAAAGGGTTAAACATATGAGTGCACAAGAGACAATGGGTATAGGTACATGACGTGAAAGCAGACATCTTTTTTTTTCCATAAAAAATGAACCTTTTCCACCCTTTTTTGTGTTCTCAAGAAATCCAATCCCAAGTTCTGATTTACAAGCCTAGATTTTTTCAAAAATAAAATAAATACAAAGACCTCAAAAATCAGTCAACGCCAAAAAATGCAATGAGAATTAAAAACATCCAAATGGGTCAACAAATCTACTAACAATTAGCAAAAAGGAAGGAACTTTATTGTTGCAGAAAGCAATGTGCAAAGACCCAAATGCTCAATCCCAATCTCAAATGAAGAAACACCAGATTCTCAATTTCCTGGGAAAATACTAGCAAACAAAAACAAAGACATGCTCTGCTCAGTCTGAGACTCTTACCTGGAAAAGTAGGAGCATTCTCTGGAAGGCTTGAGCTGAAGAAACTTGAATTTTCTCGAGAAAGTGTGGGAAAATGATTCTGGGTTGGTGGGTTTTGGAGGTGCAATTGAGAGAAGAGAGAGACCCAAATCAAATCATGAGAAGGAGAAGAAGAAGATGGTATATATATATATATATGTATAAGATTTGATTGACAGAGAGATATACAGAAACTTGCAACTGTAAGAGAAGCAATGAGGCTCTCTCTCTCTCTCTCAGTAGAATTAGAAATGAGGTTTGGTGGTTTCTCTCTCCTCGGAGAAAGAGAGAGAAAATACCTTTGTTTACTTCACCTGCAGTACTTCAGGGATTGGATTTTGTTTTGGGGGATGAAAAGGTTTCTATATCATGTACTACAGACCATCATGAGTTGTCTGCTGCAATAATCTACACCGTCCAATACCGGGTACGACGTTGGAACATGAACCCGCTATATTCCTCTTTGACTTCTAACGAAAGATACTACATAAATAACAGTCTCCAACAGATGATTAGAGTTTAAATAAAGAATTAGTTCGAAAAAACACTACCTTTCACCAATAACTAATTTTATAGAGGGACAACTTAAAGTACATAAATGTAGATGAAGGTCGTTTTGCATGTCATAATCTTACTTCTTTTTAAACTTCCATCCATGATAACAGATTATCGAAATTATTGATGAAATATGTTCGAGATAATAGATTTTTGGACAGTTCTGACAAGTGAGTCGCACGTGATAGTTTTAATTCATGAAATTCCTATTTTATCATCGTGTCATTTGAAACCCTAATTGTCCGACCACATTTTTTTACAAGAAGTTTCAACTTTGTGTCGATTAGTACAAGTGATGTGAAACGGTTGATTGTTGTGGAGGAAGGAAGTGATAACGTGCATGCAACACAATGAAAAAAAGGAAGAAGAAGCAAACGAGAAGATAAATAACCCACATTTGTTTCTTACCAAACCAGGGTAAAGTCGTGTTCCAAAAGTTGGGGCAGAGACAAGAATAAAGGAGTATGAGAGTAGGTAAAGATTGTCAGCATGAAAGCAATTGCCTCTGGTGAACTTATCATCGATCAATTTGAGAATTTGGACATGGAGCAGTCCGGAAAATTGATCTTGGACGACAAGGAGGGCAGCGATTCCAAAGGGGAATGGGGAGGAAGCTTGGAAGTCACGGGAGGTGGTGTTGTAGTTGTTGATCTTTGACGCTCGATGAAACTCCTCTCGTGGATTGTGAGAGGAGAAGACTCCCCTCAGAAGAAGAGGAGCATCAGAAGTGTGGTTTTAAAGGAGCAATCCGACTATGTAATTTTATAGGAAATAAAATTGGAGGATTTGATGGGTAAATTTTTGAGGAATTGTGGCTTTTCAAGCGAATGAAGTTTTTCCTTCATCCCTTTTTATGGGAGATTCAGGCGACACGATGACTTTTTGGAAAAGAGCAGTACTGTATTTTGAAAGCATCAAACACAGGTAGAAAACTCTTTAGTCTGGAAGGGCCGACCAGTGAAGAAGAAGGTAGACATTAGCTTGATAAACGTGTATGCTCCAAACTCGCTTAGGGAGAGACCTCCCATTTGGGGTGAACTGTTGCAGGTCAAGGAGATTTTAGGGGACACGCTGATATTAGCAAGAGATATATTAATGTCGTGAGTTTGGAAGAAGAAAGGAGGAACTACTCGACATCCAAAGGGGATTGTAGGATTTTTAATAACTTTTTGCAAGATTTGGAATTGGAGGATTTGGGGTTAGTCGGGTGTAAGTTCGCTTGTTATGGGGCTTCATCTAAAGCATCCAGGTTGGACCTTGTTCTTCTGCCTTATGAGGCTCTCATAATCTTGGGTAATGCAATTCAGAAAGGCCTGCCTCGTTTACTCTCTAATCACCGACCGATCACTCTGTCAACTTCTGCTAAGAATTGGGGACCCAAGCTAGTGCGGTTTCTAAATGTGTGGCTTGAACACAAGAGTTTTCATGTTGATACAAGGAAGTTTTGGGACTCTTATGACTGTAGTAGGATAGCTAGATACATTCTGTGGTTCAAGCTACGGTGCTTGAGGAATGGCTTGCAACAATGGAACAAGGACGTTTTTGGCCGAATTGATTCTGAAGTAGATGAATTATCGGGGGAACTTGATCGTTTGGCCGACCTTTTAAATGAAAGGAGTCTTAGGGAAGAGGAGTATGTGCAAAGGGCTTTTCTGAAAGTTGGCTTAATAAAAAAGCATAAACCATTGGTGAGTATTTGGTGCCAAAAAACTCATGTGCGCTGGTTTAATGGAGGAGATACATGTTCGCGATTTTTTCATCGCCTAACTAACCTCAAGGCCTATCGTAACAGGATAGAACAATTTAAGGGGGGTGAGGGTGTGTGTGAAGATTCGTACCGGATTAATGCACTGGTTGTGGAACATTATGCAGAGAGGTTCTCGAAGTCCAACCTACAAAGGATTGGCTTACCTCTGTTATCCTTCAAGCAACTCTATATGGTGCAACAAGAAGCTTTGGAGCTAGCCTTTACCTCATAGGAGGTGCAACAGGCTTTAGCCGACTGTGGGAGGAGAGAAAGCCCCTGGACCCGATGGCTTCACTATGAGATTTTTTAAGCAGCGTTTGGACATGTGGGGGCAGGGATTTTTGACTTCTTGACAGAATTTCATGGTTCAAGCCGCATAGGGAAAGGCTTAACTCATCCTTTATTGCCTTAATCCATATGGTAACCCTAGGTTAGTAAGTAAGTTCATGCCCATCACCTTGGTCACGACGCCTTATAAAATCTTGACCAAAGTCTTAGCCAGTAGACATAAAAGGGAGATATCAGACATCATAAGTGACAACCAGAGCGGGTTTGTGGCAAGTCGAAAACTGGTTGATGGGGTCCTCATATCGTCTGAGGTGATTCAAATGGTCAAGAGATCAAAACAAGAGGCTATTTTACTCAAAATTGATTTTGAAAAGGCATATGACAAGGTATTGTGGGTCTACGTGGATGAGGTGATACATGCCATGGGGTTTGGGAGAGCTTGGATATTTGGTTGTTTCCAAGCCTTTGGTTCGGTACTCATCAATGTGTCACCAAATGAGGAGTTTACTATTTCTAATGGTCTAAGACAGGGGTTCCCCTTATCTCTCCCTTTATATTTTTAATGAAAGAAGATGGTTTACATTAAGTGTTGGAAGAAGGGCTGAGGGTAGGTGATTTTGGAGGCACTCAAGTAGGTAATTGCAATTCGTGGACGACACTATGTTGTTTGTTAAAAGAGGGTAGAGAAATTGTGTAAGTTAAAGAACATCATCTCAGCTTTCCCACTTAGCTCAGGCTTGAAGGTAAACTTTCATAAGTCAGTAGGAATTATTCTTAATGCCCGGTCCTTAAGTCTGGAATTTGTGGAGTCGGCTCTCGGTTGTGAGGTGGGTTCGTTTCTTTTCAAATATACAGGGTTAAGTTTCAGAGCGAATCCTAGATGGGTGGATTACGGGGAACCAATGATTGATAAGTTCTAGGTGGCATTAAATTTAGGGCAATCCAAGTTTCATAGCATAATGGGGAGGGTGGTTTTCATTAAATCCATCCTATCGGCCTTATCGGTTTTCTGTACTTCCCTTTTTCATGCTCCTAAGAAGGTGATTCAAATTCTAGAGGCGTGGCAATCAATTTCTTGTGTGGAAAAACAGTGTTTACAAGTGTGTTTTATGTTAGGTCAAATGGGATGAAGTATGTAAGTTCAAGGATGAGGGGGGTTAGGGATTAAGAGGTTGGAAGAGGTTAACCAAATCTTTTTAGTAAAGTGGTGGTGGTCATTTTGTAGAGAAGGATGATGGACTTTGGATGAGATTAGTTTGTGCAATTTATGGTTGGAATGTATATGAGCGGGACTTAGTGAAGGTGGACAAGAGAGGTAACTCGTTCCTTATTGATCGCATTATTGGTTGGTCAGGAGACACAAATTCTGTAGCCTTTGTGGAGGGCAAAATGTCCATTGGAAGCTAGGTGACACGGTGAGAATTCGTTTTTGAGGAGGACATCCGGATTGCAAACAGGGCCTTGTGTTCTACTTATCCCCAGTTGTACTAAATCTCTACAGTTAAGCAACACATGGTAAATCAAGTATGGGTTAATAGGGTGTGGAAGGTTGGGTACCGCCCTTATTTATGGTCCTAGGAATATGATAAAGAGTTGAATTGTTGCCAGTGCTCAGCTCTTGTACGGGTGAGACCGAGTGTTAGGGACATGATTGTGTGGACCAAGTTTCATAAGGGTTAGAGAGAGAGCGTCTCGCTTCTCTCTAGAAAACCCTAGCCCCGCTTTCTTCTCGCAGCCGCCGCTCGTCCTTTTCCTCTTCACCTCCGGTGATCTCCTCTCCGGAGGTCGCTGGCGGTGGATCTGCTCTCCTCCCATCCCTTCAACCCCTTTCCCTTTCAGTCTAACCTCCCCTCCTTCCTGTTCCTCTGGCGAAGCATCTCAATCACCGACAACTGAACCTGCATAGATCTGGCGTGGGACGACCTTCTTCGCTCTCTCAGACGTGGATAGTCGCAGATCTGGTCAGGGCTTCTCCTGATTCGTGTTGTCTGGTCGCTTCCTCGCCGATTCTTTGCCTCACCCTCCTCTCCTCTCCCTCTCTCTGGTGAAGTTAGGTCTTTTAGCTCTCTCCCTCGGCCTCGGCGCTCCTCTTGTTCTGGATGTGGGAAGTCATTCTTCGCCGTTTTGGAGAGGATCGACGCGGTTCAGGGTTGGGCTTCTTGCGGTTCGTGGTGGTGACGGCTTTGAGTTCCCTCCTTACCTTGGTAGATCTGGCCTCATTCAGGGACAGATCTACGGCCTTCGGGATGTGCCTAATCTGGGCGTGGGACGATTTACCTCTCTCTTGGGAGGTTTTTCGCGGATCTGGGATGTTCTTCAAGCGTGGTAGTGGTTTCCTTCGGCGTCGTGGAGGAGGTCGATTTCTCTTCAGTTTCTGGCGACGAGCTCTGGCACCAGATGTGGGACGCGTTTCCTTTCCTTCCCAAGGATCGCTGTGGTACCGGTTCGTAGTTGTCGCTGCTGGGTCAACCGTCTTCCTCTATGGTTCCATCCGTTGGGTGGGACTCCAGTCCTCCTCCTTGGCTCCCCAGGGCGCTGTCAGGTATAGCTTCTCCTCTCTTCTCCATCTGTGCTAGGTTTTCTTCTCCCCTCCTTCCTATCTACTCTTCAATTGATTTTCCTGTGCCCCGATTACTTATGTGGTCAGAATCGCCGGTTTGGTGTTGGCCACCGGCGAAAGTATGAGGGTTTTCCACTAGGATATCGATTGTTTATGTAGGTAGGATTGGTTTTTGTCTCAGCCGTGTTGTGGTGCTGGTCACCGAAAAATGCAAATCCTCGGTTCCATTTCGAAAATTTGGGGTTTTTGTGGACATGGGAGTTGATTTCAATTCTGCAGAGGTTTGAGAAGAGGGTCATCGGGGTGTAGGTTGCTGCTGTTTGTACTGGGATTAATGGTTGGCAAATATGGGTAATCAGACCTTTTTTTTTTCTCTAGGCTTCATGGTAGGAAAATCTACTTTACCGAACTTGTTTGTTTTTTCGATTTGCTTTTCTCAGTGTTGGTTTCATTTCATCCATGTTGTCCTTCAGTCTGTTGAGGTCTCTTCAGTTCATTGGTTGTATCTTGTTCATGGTTGTCCCTCAGTATTGCTCTTCGGTTGTACTTCACCCGTTCTCTTCATTTCAAAGAGCAGGTTTTATTTTATATCTTTGTTGATAAAAAAAATAATACGCTATAATATGGAAACATAATCATGTCATATAGGTAGAATATACTCTAACAATGTAGTCTAAAACGCTCCTGCAATCGAAGCTCGAGGTGATACTGGATCAGAAGTCGTGGAACAGAATGGACGAATATCTTTTGGTGTGTAAGAGGACCAAATCAACTAAAAGCTCAAGCTTATAGTTGAAGGCCCCATTATATGTATATTCTAACATGCCTCCTCACGGACAAGCCCGTTTA
>JAYMSV010002410.1:0-11145 GCA_036897745.1 Erodium moschatum
TTCTAACAGTGATAAAAAGTGTAAAGATCAGGGGTGCCGGATGTAATTAAAATATATCGATGGTGCTAAGTGACAATGACGTATAGTTGTATGGTGCTTTATGAAGTTTTCCCATTGGAATAAAGCTAGACTTCTTGTCTTATACAAATAAAAAAGATTATGATTTTGTGTCCCAAAAAATAAATGAGCACCCGAGAATTAACATTACACCGTTAGTATTTAACAAGAGGTAACATATACTTGGCTTGCCTTGGCAGTCTATCTAATTAGCTTTCAATACTTACCTTTAGTGTAAGCAGGTAATATCCAGAAAGTACCAGCAGCAATATTGGTACAATACCGAGTTACCCTACCAATATGTTTCAGTTTAGAGTTCTCTGAAAAATTCAAGGCCTGTCATATAGGACAACTGCTGCGTAACGAGCTCTCAAAAACTAAATATTACTTTCAGTCTGAGTTGTTCATTTAAGTTGAAGGGTTGGTTTTGATTAGATCAAATGATGATTCTCATCTACTCTCATTTGACTAAGATTAAATCTTGAAAGACATGTCAGTCATTGGATAGAATCAAGGGCCTTATTAGTTTACCCTCAAGAAGAAACTGTATGTTTGGAGTCACTGTTAAGCAATTAAAAGTACATATCTTGACAATTTTGACATCTTGCTTGGGGTAAAAACATTTTGAACTGGTGTTCAATTGTTGTAGTATTTACCTTTTATTCCTTCTAACCTCTCCGTTTGGATTAAAGTTCACTGTATCTGATTTATTCAAAACTAATGCTTACTTTCAGTCTGAGAAGAATATCCTATCGCATAGCAAGTACTCAGTATCCAGGTATAACTGTTTCAAAACTCCCTATTTTCTACAAACACAGAGACTTCAAGCTATACCTTGCTTGGGCTTATTCTGTTCCATCACTTCTCATAAAAATCCCACTTTCTCTGGTGGAATCTTTTATATGGACAGCTCTTACTTACTATGTTATGTGATACAGCCCAGAGGTGGAAAGGTGAGCATCAGTTTTCACTTTCTTTATAATCTTTTTTTGTGTATCCATGCAACTGACAACATATATATGTGTGCTTGCGTCAGTCCTCAGGTGATACAACGACCGCCAATTACCAACCAACGGGTATTTTGTATCCCTTCCCTTTTTTGTCCCGCTGGCCATGTTCCTATTTGCTTCCATCAGCTAAATGTTCATGTTAGGGTTTTTGCATTCGATTTGGGTGTCCCCTTTGAAACCCCAAAAATCGCCTTTCTGATCTTATTTTTGTAACCCTTTCATTGCATTATTTTGTTCTCTCTGTTTGTTGGAATTGCATGCCTTTTCCACTGTGTAGCATCGTCCTAAATGTGGACTTAATCTTCGAGTATGCAGCTGAATGATTTTTACCGTGCTTTATTTACCAATGTTGTATCTTTGTGCTGAGGAGGCTTTGATCTTTCAGGAGCTGCAGCCATAGCCACAACTCTCCAAGCTGTGGGAAATGGAATCTCAGCTAGAGAAAGATAGATTAAGGGACCAACTTTGTTTCAGGGAATGGAGTTTCTACTTTAGCTTGATCGAAAGAGAAACGGAAAATTTCATCAGGAGGAGGTATGACTTTGAGTTATGTACTTCACATAACATATTTCTAAAAAATACATTCTCAGGCCTCCAATGTGATTTTGAAATAAAAGTCAAGCCTCCAATGTCATCAAATAGTTTGAGGTTAACAAACCCTTGCATACCATATATTTCCGTTTTGAGCAATTCTGAACGGTAATTCATGTTTTAGTCACTGAAGCACTTCCTTTATGCATTGATGTTCAAAAAGTTTTGTCGTACCTTAGATTCATATGAACCCTCTTGCCTAATTTTAAGAAAGGTTAAAGCAACTTGCTGGCACCTTTGCTTTAGTTGGGATGTGTGGGTTTTTATGCATTGTCTTGTGCCTTACTTTGGTTGGTAAAGAGCAAAACAGAGACATTTTAGAAAATTAGGTGGTGCCTTGGTTGTATATCACCCATGTTTGTTCTGAAATTTAGTTTAATATGAACGAAATTGTGGAGCCTGTAGCTGGTGACATGTCTTCCTGTTTTGTATTTGTTAGATGCTCCTGATAATGGTATGATACTGTAACTTATCGCCTTTAAATATTCAATTTTATACTTGGCATGTTCAGTAGTTTCTGAACCCAATTAACTTCAGTTTTGTTGGTTATTTTGAGTTCGAATAGAATTATAAGAGAGACAAGCTGCATATGCAAAGATAAAAATTCATAGATCACTGAGAGGTACCGTCAATGTTTTATCGCCTTTTAATCTTCGGTTTTATATTTGGATGTTCAATAGTTTCTGAACCCAATTAATTTCAGTTTTGTTCCTTTTTTGAGTTCGAATAGAGTTATAGGGGAGGTATGTGCAGAGATAAAAAAAAAATCATCATTCATCCCAGGGCAAAGGTATAGTGTATGGATTTATGTCGTCGGAAGAAGAACTAGAAAAAGGAAAAAATATGACGATAATTTGATTCTTCGTTTTCATGGAGCTTTTTTGGTAGTTGATTCAAGTCAAATATAAAACACGGTTTAAACATTATTGTTTGGAGGATGTTGTAGTACAACTAGCACCACACATCGTGTGGTTCACCATCAATAATGTTTGGTTACCTTCTTAAATGCTATTTAGCCAAATCAGAAATGTTCAAATTTTAGTAAATGTATTTTGACGTCAAGTATTTAGCTGGGTTAATTGATAGGTTCTTACGATGACACAGATACATTTCTTAGGTCGTGTTTATTTTTGCAGTGAACGAATTAGCTCGGCCAGACAACGAAAAAGGGTGAACAAAACACAAATTGTACACTTCTACCAGTTAGATGCGACATAACCAGTTCCTAAGAACATGCACGTGACTTATTTTATGTCATGATCCATCACATAACTAAAACAACCTTGATCCATCATAGAATTAAAACAGCCTGTATGTAAAAGCTTTATTGCAAAAATATGATTGTATATGATAGAAATTAAACAATTATTTGTATAATTCAATACAAAATATAGATTCATGTTTGACATAAGCATAATTTTGATCGCATATGTCGCAAAGATTACTCTCCAAATGACATGTTTCTCATAAGATTTATTGCTAATACAAGGACTTTTGTACCACTTCACTCCATATCCACCACAAACATGTTACCGTGCAAAAACCTCAAAGAATTCGATTCATATTTCTCCCATAAAAACTTCACAACACACATTTTTCGACATCCACCGCGCATCGCGCAGTGCCCACGCCTAGTTATAATAACGACATTTAGTACACACTTATAAAAATAATATTAACATTATCAAAAGAATTAATAATTTTTTCTCAACACAATAGCCTCCTTTTAATAAATGACCATATAACCTTTATTTTGACTTAAGTACACTGGATAACGAAAATTATCTCTTTTTAAAAAATATTTCGTCACACATGCTTTTGTAATATTTTTGATATTGTGATAATATTTTATAACAATATTAAATGATCGTATATAAATCTAAGTTTTTCAATATGTTTCATTTATACATTAATAAGTGTTCCAAATTATATTCTAAGTATAAGGGGGTTTGTGAGAGAATAAAGTTAAAAATGATAAAAATATTTATTAGCATGTAATAACTTATTATTTTTCGGTTCATTATCATTCTACGGAAACTGTAATTACTTTTTTGTTCAGTTTAATATTTTCTAGTGAAACTTCAATTATTTTTTATCCTACAATAGATGTGTAGATGTTATAAATAGATACACATAATTTTATGTTAACATAATTATTTATTTCAAATAAAACAAAGGTATGTTCTTAGTGTGTGCTTATATAATTCTCTATTTTTGAATTGGTGTTTTATCATTTACATAAATGGATCCTTTATTTTTATAGGCAAACACTATATTATTAATCTTTGTTTTGGGAATATAATATAAAGATGTTTCATAAACCATGTTACAATAACTATGGCTTTTTCCAAATTTTTTTTTGAATAATTGCATAATTTCATTACTGCAAATCGTTGTTCAGAACAACTAATAAAACATCACGTATAGGCAAACTGTGCCAATCATAATGTTCCCAAAGTAATGTGTTTCTAGCTAAAGTATGAGCTACCCTGTTTGCTTCTCGTCAAACAAACTGAACTTTAAAGTTATTCAGTTGATTCAGTAAAAGCCTGCATTTAGTTACTATGTCCCCTAAAGGAGATATCATGGTCTCATTGCTCATTACCGCCTGCACTAACCCATGACAATCTGATTCTATGACTCCCTCGTGGTGTCCAAGTTTTGATATCCATTTTAGAGCCTCACGTAGTGTCATCGCTTCTACCACTTCCGGGCTTCTTGTCCCCTGAAAACTAGCGCTTTTTCCAATTATTTAAAGTAAGTAGAGGTTAACAAAAAAATAAAAAATAAAAATTGTAGTAATATTAATTAGCATATTACAAGTCTCTTTATTATTATATATAATTCTTACCATTATAAATACATATAGATCCTTGTCATTCTAATAAAATCATTTATACGAAATCAAGTTGATTTAGTTGTCTTTTTTACTTATACATGTGGGTTTTATATTTTTTATTTTACTAGTTTCCTAAACAACTCCAATATAATGTTTGAGTTTGAATCAAAACCTTATGTTCCTTTTAACATTATCATCATATAATGTTTGAGTTTGAATCAAAACCTTAATGTTTTATTTATATAGATACATCATGAAATATGTTTCATTAATTTCGTTGAAGATTTCATTTCACTTTTGTGTTTAGAATGAAATATGAATACAAGAAGTGCTTAATCATGATACACGAAATATTTTAGGTATTTATTTTTTGAGAAGAGATAATGTCTTCAGTAAAGCTCCAACTTTTCAATCTCTTCATCCTTTGTTTCGTTTTCTTTGCTCAAGTACAATCAAACGTTTGGGAAGAAACAAATCAACCACAGTCAGCTCCAACCGAGAAAATAATAAACGGTATTGATTAATATTTTAAAATGTATATTTTCTTTCAGCATTCTCTAAATAATGAGTTATTTTTTGCAGGAAAGAAACACTCTTGCCGAGGTTCAGAAGGATGTTCGCATGGACCATTTTAATAGAAGAAACGTTATAGGAGATTTTGTTTACATGGCCTTAATGTGTGAGTAAATAAACTTTGTTCTATGTAATAAAAAATACTAATAAGGAATGAAAGAATTATAAAGCTTGTGAATCATAAATTGTTTCCCTTTATGTTTCAATAATTCGGTAAATTACGTTGACATACTCCGAACTATACGCATTTAACGGATTAGTACCCCAAAGTTCATTCGTAACAATAACATACCCCGAACTAACATTTAGTAACGATGTTGGTCACTCTTTCCACTTTTTCATCTGTTCACTCTTCATTTTTTCTAAAATTCCGAAAATGTCCTTATTGTTTCCAAATCAATTTTTTTTTGAAAAATCAAAATTTCAAAAAGTCAAAAAGCAACCTCATCACATATCCTTATTCTCAAATGCATACGGAGGGAATGAAAGAGGTCAGGGAATTTTTCTTATCGGACCACCGCCAAGACGACGACCTTCTTCTTATCGGACCATCGCTACGCCAACGATGGCGACCGATGGAAGAAGAGAAGATCTTCCATTTTCCATGGAAGTTCATAGTGATGGAGACCCAACGACGAGGAACCTGGACGATAAATACTTGGATCTGCGATTGTACATCGAACTTAGATGAGGTGGGCATTGAATCCTGAGGTGTGATTGGAGCTTTCTGGGTTGTATGAATTGTATTGGTTTTCAATTTTTGGGTAATTTGTGTCCATCATGATGGGAGATGATCTGTTTTGGTAAATTTTAGAATTCTAAATGAACTTGTTGGCAAATTAAATTGTGCTCAGATCTAGTCTCAACATTTTCGGAGAAGACGACAAGAGAAGCTTTGAGTTCGGATTTGGAATTCGTGATCCCGTGCTTGCCAGAATGATAGGCCGATCTGGAATGAAGACGAGAACAATCGTTGAAGGTTTAGATAATTAAAAAAAATATTAAAAAAAGTATATATGAAAATAAAGAAGTATTAAAAGCAGTAAAATTTAAAAAGTATTAAAAAAAACAAAAACAGAGAATTTCTTAAATACAGAAAAAAGAATTTCTGAAAATAAAATCTAAAAAATTAAATTTATTTTTAAAATAAAAATTCGATTAATAAGTATTTAAAAATATAAATAATTTTTAGAGTAATAGAAAAATCGATTTTATGAAAATTTATAATTTTTAGTTGTTTAAATATTTATTTATAAATGGAGTGAAAAAGAGTAAAAAGGTTTAGGGTTTTGAGGTTTGGAGGTTGTAAATTTGGATAATAATTGAGCGTAATTTTGATATTTCAAAAAAATCGATGGAAAACTGGACGGAGTGACCAACATCGTTACTAAATGTTAGTTCGGGATATGTTATTGTTATGAATGAACTTTGGGGTATTAATCCGCTAAACACGTATAGTTTGGGGCATGTTAACGTAATTCACCTTTCATATTTTCCTAGTACGTGAACTTTGGACGTTGCATAAAAGAAGCAATCTAGTAACTATTTGAACCAAACAAGTATTCTTTTTTCTTCATGCGAATTAATATTACGCAATAATTTTTTTTAAAGGATGGCTTGTAGTCTGGATGGATTCAACCCAACTATTATTTTATGCACTAGTGTTTGATTAGATAAGGGAGATATACGTAATTCCTTATAACATTAATTTTACTAATATAGTGTTGATCCTAAAAAAAATGGTTCCTATAGGGGGGCTTTATAATTTCGCGTATAAGTTGATTTCCAAGGTTATAGTCTCGTATGAAGAAGTTAACGAACTTGAATTTTTTGTCAGCTTCAAAAAATATTTTTCTTCCCAAACTTCACTATTGGGGAAAGCTACTCCTGCGATGTCATTATGGCGTCGAAGAAGTTAACCATACCATCGCAGAAGATCTTTTGTGACGGTATGGGGGTCGCGCTATTTACGTCCAAATACAACATCTGCGACGGTATAATATACCGCCGTAGAAGGGGAAAGCCAATCTCTTAACCCAACTTGAGCTTTGTTTCCACCGTCCTAACTGCGGTTCACCTTTTCTTACATTTCCTAACTGGGACCTCTACAAAAATTACACGGACTATCAGATACCGTCCAAAATTACGATGTTGTTTGCGTTTGGAGCACATGTTGGTCACGTGACTTGTAATAATTTCGTAAGTGGCATTTTTGTCCTCGTTTTGTTACGAGTGGAAGCTGAGAACTTTTGTCTTCTTCCTCCATATCTACACTTTGTGTGCTCCATGGATATGCTAGGATCTTCTCCAAGTCAGGCAAGAACCTCTCCACCCAAGTTCTCTTGTGAGCCCTTTCGATCTGCTATAACACCTCTTTTCGAGTGAATCTGGCCTGGTCTCCAGTAGATCTCGGTGAGTTCGTGATAGATCTTGACGAAGTCTCACGCCATGAGGGAACAGATGAGCATGAAATCTCCACGTTTGGAGGGCGTCGTCTAAGAGCTTTGCCTGATCTCAGTGAGCTTCTTCCTCTCCTAAATCGGACGCTCAACCTTCGTCCGACTCACGGTGATGAAGCCCTCGTCGCGACTGGACCACGAACGTCGGCCACCGGATTGGGTTGAGAAGGTTGTGGCGCTGGAAAGATAAGAAAGATGAAGCACAAACGCGAACCACCAAAGTGGGTTGTGAAATCCCTAGGAAGATAAAGGTTTGGGAAATCGTTGGTTAAATAAGGGTTACTCGAAAAAATTGATTTAATAAGAAATCCCTAGGAAGATATAGGTGAGGGAAGGTTCAATGGAGGTTCAACGGGGTTAATGGTATTTTTTTGAAAATCCGAGTTAAATTGAAGGGTGTTTTCGATATTCTACATAGAAAATTAACAATTCTATTAACTTTGATGGATTTCGTTAGTTTTTGTAAAAACATGATAAGCCACAGGTGGGAAATGTGAAAAAAGGTCAGCCGCAGTTAGGACTGTGGAAACAAAGGTCAAGAATAGTTAGGACATAGGGTTTCCCCTAGATAGAATCGATGTAGAGTAAGTATTACAACGACGGTATATATGTCATCGTAGAAGCCCACCTGCTGCGAATCTACAAATATTGTCGCACAGGTTACACTTCTGCGACAGTATAAACACCGTAGCAGAAGTGTAGATACTACGACGATATATATGGAGTCACGACAGGTGGGTTCTACGAAGATATCTATAACACCGCAGAGGGGTAACCTCAGCGACTCCGTATACAATCGTATAAGGTGTATTGCATAACCTCTATGACGGTATTATACCTTCGCGAAAGAAGAGTAAGATTTTAAACGTGCACAACCTGCAAAATAACACGTAATAAGAACAAGCACTAAACTGAAATTAAACCAAATATCCAAAATTATACCGAAATATTTGAAACAAATTTTAAATCTGTATACATATTTCAAAAGTCAGTAAAATCATTTACTATTAGACCCTACTCCTTCATTGGGTTCGGTTGGAAATGAAGCAGGCTTATCTTGTACAGTTACAGGATTTGGAGACCTGGCTAAGTTGCTCGTCTAGAAGACTCTATCGGGCAGCATGTTCAGCATCCAAAGCGGCATGTCTTTCTGCCAGCCGATCATCCTGCTGCTTCAAACGGTGCTCCACCTCGGCCTTCACTTGCTCCTGGATGATGGCCTGCATATGCTTTTGGATCTCCTAAGAGATCTCTTCATAAGTGGCGTTTGAGGTAGACGCCATTTGCTTAGGTGTTGGGAGGACGACCCTCCAAGCACATCTTGGTTGCACGCACCCCTAATCCTGTTTGCCCAATTTGGCAGTTAGAGCCTCAACGTAGAGCAACACCGACAAAACTTTGGGGGATGAGGTCACGCACAACCCTTGAACATCCTCGATTGTAGCTTCGATGTATTGTTAATCATAAAAAAAAGAGAATTAGAAAATTGTTGGAATTAAAAAGATAATGTAGTTGAAAATGTGAAGTACTTACCCCTTTGAGTGCGTTGTGCTCGTTCTTTTCATTTGGAGGGAACGCTTTTTTTTACAGGCAAACAACAACGACGTCTTGTTGGATTCCTTCTCCTTGATCGCTTTGTTGTGGTCGCGTATCGAACAAGATCCGGCTCGGTGCTTAGTCTGTACCTCGGTACGAGCATCAACGGCCTGCAAGGATTTAGCCTATCATTTGCAAAAGACTACATACTAATTAGTTGCAAAATGAGTTAATTCATTACCTTGAACTCCTCGGAATTGGAGTGCTCGATAAGCCATTCCCACTCGCATTAACGAAACTTGAACTCATGCGGGACTGGGATCACCGATGTTGGATTCTCTGGGGTCGCCATGGACATCATTTGTCCTGTCTGTCGGTATTGATCTTGCACTTCCAATCCTTGAACTTGTTTCTGCATTCCGACTAGATTCATTTGTAGATGTTATCATTGTCATCGTCATAAAGGTACATACACTACGAGGAAAAATGAAATCAATATTGACACAATTAAAAAAAAATAAACCTTAAACGAAAAAATAGATACGCGGAGCTTCCTTTGCAACATCTTTTGCGTCGATTTCACAAGTGCAACCCACTTTTCGGCCTACATTGGCACGTATACCTAGATGAGGGACACGATATCTCGGGTAATTATTTTGTTGTTAATCTTTGGTGTCCTGGGCAGATAGGGCATTTATTGGCGGCACTCCAATCGAGGGCGAACTCCGCCCGCCCTCCCCCGTAGTCTTCCACCGCCTTTTGTGTTAGAGCGGTCGAGACAAAACCCCTATTCCCACCCTTCTTCTTAGGGGGGGCGTTCAACGACTCACCCCCTTGATTAGAGTCAACACCCTCACCCCTGTCCTCGCCCTCCTCCTCACGGTTGATTTACACTGAAAGAGAAAGGGCGATATCTACCTACTTAGTCTTCGCCTTCCATACGTACCAGACATCCAAAGCATTGTTGGAGCTCGATGTCTCTCCAAGACTAGGTCATGGTCTAGTAGAACCCATCGGAGGAGAAACCTTAGGCGTCATCGCTAGCCGCATACGTGGCAGTGCTGGCCTCCAACGATGGATGTCGATCTCCATGGACTAATAAACCTTTATACTTATTTTTTTTGCGGCATCCTGCATTTGAAAACCAAGAACATTACTAAAATCAAATTAACAAAAATTAATCTACGTTAAACTATATCAACACTAATTCAAAATTAATTGAACAAAATTAACAATATTCAACTAACCTAATCTAATTCATTATGAATTTCAAACTAATTCCGAAATCAGTAAATCAATAACATAATTCAACTAACAAAATCAATTAATTAATAGCCTAATTCAACTAAGATTAACACTTAAAACCGAAAATCAGAGCATCAATAACCTAATTCGGTAAATCAATTAATATATAACCTAATTCCAAAATCCAAAATTAACTTAAAAATCAATAACCTAATTACAAAATTAACAGTTAAAACCCAAAATTAGTAAATCAATAACCAACACTTTGCATTCCCAAAAAAGGACATGTGTCAGTATTTGTATGGAGGGGTACTAGCCCTTGCATGGGGGTAGTGCTGGTACATTACATAGACGTGTGCTGTTTATATACACGGGTGCTGGTACCACGTACCAGCACTTTGCATACCCAAAAAATGATATGTGTCAGTATTTGTATGGAGGGGTACCAACCCTTGCATGGGGGTAGTGTTGGTACATTACATGGACGAGTGCTAGTACTTTATATACACGGGTGCTGCTATCAACATGTACCAGCACTACCAGCACTTTGCATGGGCGAAAGAAGGACATGTGTCAGCATTTGTATGGAAGAGTACCAGCGCTCTGCATGAGGAGTACCAAAGATGTGCGCTCGCGTGACCAGCACACGCGCGCGCATAGGACACGTGTTGCCCTCATGTGCATCTGCAGTTTGCACAATAAGAGCAGGTTCGCATATGATACCAAGTCTATATATATATATATACTCGATATCATATGCAAACCAGGCTTTATTGTGCAAACTGTGGACGCATAGGAGGGCGACACGTGGCCTTTTCACTCGCGCGCGCTTACA
>JAYMSV010002411.1:0-11144 GCA_036897745.1 Erodium moschatum
CCCCCGACATAAACCCCGACGTCCCTTGAACGGTTCGTCCATAAAACAGCCTCCCTCGAAAGTTCAGCTCATAACATGACTTCACCCAAACGAGCAACCAAAAAATCGACTTCCTCCATCGCCGAAACTTGAATATGTCGACCCTAGATCGGGTTGCATAGCGAGACAACTGCATAGGAGAATAGAAGAATAATAAGTAAAATGTAAACAAGATAAAAAACAACGAAAAATAAGAGGGAGAGAGCCGCCGCTGACATTAACGACGACCAGGATTTTTGTTTTTTGTTTTGCTATCCACGGAGAGAACTTGAGCGCATGATAATTTACATTTCTATTAATGTGGTTGAATATAAAATCAGCAATATTCTTTGGTTGCTCGCTCAAATATGAACTTAATTATAAAGAGAATTACATGAATATCTTAATTATGCGTTCACAATGGTTTCATTGTCACCGACAAAACTTGTGCACGGGGACACGTGTCATTGATGTAGCTCTCCATTATTGATGCATTATCGATTTTATTTTATTATCGTATTGAGGGGGTCCTAGCTAAGCAGTCGCTTTTACAGGTGGACCGGGCCTCCTCAGCTGCCACGTCATCGGGTCCCCCTTGACATCGTGTCTTAGCTGTATATGGAGACTTCGGAGACGGTCATATCTGCCGGATGTTTAACGGAAGCCGTCAACGAAACCCTCCACGTGGCTATCAACGAGATCCTCCAACCACGTCAGGCTTTTGCTGACTCGGCATTCCTTATTTATTTTTTATATACTAATACTATAACGCGTCATTCTCAAAAGTTCCAAGTAATTTTGACATTGATATATTAATCTTGAGATTATAAGGCAGCACAGCACATAATATTTTAAAACTTAATTCTTTGTCCGTTTTTTAATTAATTAGTTCCAAGATTATTCTATTTTTCGATCAAATATTTTATCTTAACAACTTATCAAATCAACATAGAATTGAATAGTAGGGCTAAACAATCAACATATCATTTTTCAAGAAAAAAAACAATCAACATATCAAATCAACGATGATCTGACAATTGTTTTTGTAGTTGCCAAAACCGTACCCCAAGTGATCATATTCCCTTCTTCGTCCCGTTTTGGTAATCGAGTTCTTGTTGACGCTCATGCGAAGACGAGACATGGAAGAACTTTGTATCGCGGTATCCCTCGAGAAGCTAATGTTTTTTAGTTCGTTTTCGCCATAAGCGAGTCGTCATATCCAGAATTTGTCTCATACTGTTTCTGGATAGCCTATGGTTTTCTGATACTAGGACGATCATGACGTTCTTTGACGAAAAGAAGGTCTTTTCATATAATTTGATCTTCCAGAGAGTGACGTTGTAGGCATCCGAGCCCCGGGTATGGAGATATGTGCCTACTTCCAAGATTTTTTGTCGGGTTCCCGCCTACATATTTTCAAAACAAATTTGTTAGGGTCTAGGTATTTAGGATAATTGGAAGATGGTCTGATATTGATATCCATACATTGTTGAGGTGGAGTTTTGGCCATTTAGCACATAGACGTTCTTACACAAAAGCACGATCCAACTAGATTTCCAATTTTGAATCCTCTTGTATCTTGTCAACGAGACGTGAAACAACCGGAGCTTGGATACTACCCCTCGGAATTCCGCAAGCGCTCTAAATATGGCCATCTGCCTAGTTTTCTCTTTTGGTTGAGGATGTCGTTGAAGTCTCCAAGAAAACCTACCCAGCCGAGAAACGTCGGTGGTCTGAGGTAAGGTTCAGATTATTGCCACGTCCGCCATCTCTTTTCCCTCTTCGCTTCCCCATATACCTATGTCAATCGAAAGTCGTTGTCCTTCATCGTATACACTTCAAGGTCCAAAAACATAGTTGTCGCCTCCCACAACCTGACTTACACTTTATCTGATCACAAGTATATGCGTATGCCGATGTGGCCCTCGTCATCAATAGCATGCCCCTCCACCCCATGAAATATGGTTGGGGTTGCAGACCGTGTCGCATTGTTGAACGTCTCACGAAGAACATAAAATACGGCTTCCTTTTCGCCAGCAGACCCTTAAAATACTCCAGCATCGCCGATCTTCTGGTCCTTTACAGTTCCATGAAAGAAACTTCATGGAGGCGATCATTGTCGATGACCGCTCAGGAAACCTCTACGCCTTTCTATCTGTCTATTTGCAGCAACTTGATAAAACTAGTATAGTTTTTTAAATAATTGAAAGACAAAATTAAAACAAAAAGATCTCTTACGAAACAGCTCTAAAAGAACATTAACATCATCTAAACCACACAAATTCTAATTCTAATGAATCACATATCATATATTACTTTTATGCGGTTTATGTTTCACTCGACACTTAAAGCAATGTCATCCAACCCAGACAGATTGTATGAATCACATAATATATATTCTTTTAGATGGTTTATGAATTTTTTTATACAGATTTTAGATATTTTTCTGTACTCTTCTTATCATCCTATACGACATATTGGATCATTGAACTAGTAATAATACGGAGTATTTTCCAAATAAATAAAGAGAGAAACTTCCAAACATTTTATGACCACAAAAGACTGATATCGACCAAATATAAAACAAAATGATTAGTACATGGACTACTCTAAAACACTGTTTTATTGATTTGGAGCCAAAAAGTTGAAACAGTAGAATGCCCAACGGACCCATAAATGGGCTAATATGGCCAACTTATATAAATTCATTTACGTAAACTCCTAAGAGAAATATATATGTTGAAGATCTCCAAGTTCTTCAATGCAATCAGGACGGATTTGGATATTAGCATATATAGGAACGGCTTTGAGCAAGATAGTCGAGAAAAGAATATATGGAGTGTAATTCAAGATTGGGTATTTACGGTGAAAGATGATAGACAGTTTCAGATTTAATTTAAGTTTTTTATATATAAAGAATTAGTGGAACACATGGTGATTCGATAATGACTGATCAGCTAGTCGTTATCGAATCGTTGCATAAAACTTGAATATGTTAACCTCAAAAATGATCATTCAAAATCGAAATTGTACTATCGTATACCGAACCGTCTGGAAAATAACTTCGGAATCACCCTTACATTTATGATGGTGAAAAGATAAAAACATTTAATATTTATGGTAAAATAAAAGGGACATTGATGAGAAGAAAAGAAGGAATATTTGGGAGGTGTGGGGGGTTGTGGGATGTCTGTGCCAGCCAGTTATATGTTGAATCAATCTGCTTTGCTTGTTGTTGGGTATGGTCGGTGTCATTCATTGAACGGTGGAAATATTGACGATGGACAGGTGGATGGGATCTATTGGTCGGTCAGGAAAGCAAGTGAGGCATTGATAAAGAAGAGATTAGGTGTAGATAGAGAGGTATGTTGTCTGTGTCAGACTACAAAATCCCGTTTTGCGTCAGCTTGTGTTGTGCCCAAATCAAATCATAAGATTTGAATCCGATGGCTGTTCCCATCACGTACATATATATATATATATATAAATTATACTCATTCATCATCATCCTCTCCAGATTCTATTTATTCCTATATTATCATTAATGCTTTAACTCAACGCACACACGATAGCTATAGCCTAATCCCATACAATCATTTCTTAAGATTTGATTTTGTTTCTCTAATTATTCCATCCTTAATCCTGTATAGCTGTACCAAGGTACGGCCTAGATACCACTGGGTCACCCAAGGGCGACGTTTTTCTTCTGCTGTAAAACCGAATGATTATCAATACTGAAGGAAGGACTGACTTGATTCAGTGATCCTTACAGAATCGTCCCTGAAACCTGTGGGTAGAGGGTATGGTGGTGGAGGCCGGGGATGAGAGCGTGTACATACGCCAGCGTTCCCTACTCTACCGGAACACACTCTTAACTCTTACGTGGAAAATGGTCAACTAAAAGTCCTGTGTAGTCCTGTACTGAAGGGCAGCTCACCCAAAATTAGGTTAACAATTACCAAGTACCTGATTCTTTCTCGGTTCTACATACAGAGCTCAAACTTGCATATTGACCATAAAAATAAAGCAATGGAAGAACTGGACGACGACGATCAATGAAGTAACTCTCGATCCACATTCTCAAATCTCAATGAGCACGTGTAGTGTAGAAGTGAATATGTCTATTGCTTGTATATGACTAGAAACATGTAATTTAGATACAAACATGACAAGGGGCATCTCACAATTGCCACCTATGCATGAAAAAATGGGGGCAGTCATAAGAAACAACAATGTATAATGTATTTTTTTTTTCTGTCGATATTTTAATCTAAAGGATCAGAACAAGTATACTGGCCAAAGATATCAGGACATGAATCCCATTTTCCCTGCTCTCTGGCCTCCCAGTATCCTCCAATGTATCGGTATGACTCGCTTCCTTTATTCTTTTCAAACCACTGCGGCTTCCATCCCCTCTCTTGCATCTTCCGAGCCTATGTGTACACATACCAACACATACCAACAATTCAATCAACATCCTCATTCAACTATAGTCTATCTACTTCCCACTTTTCACACAATAAAACAATCAACCTAGGAAGGGCATGAGCATGGCTTCATATGAAAACAAAAACACGTATTTCAAAATTTCAGATGCCAAATTTGAGATCAGGCAATTTGTCGGCATAATATCCCAAGTGTGAACGGTTTATCAAAAATTGGAAGAACCACATGCAGTTAGCATGTCTTATAACTTACTAACCCAACTACACTGCCAATTATTTCAAATACAGCAAAGCATCAGAAAATTTACCTGTCGTTGTCGCTGTTCCAGCCGTAATTTCTCTGAATTTGCCATTTCATACTCCCCATTTTCCAAATATCTTTGGTCAGGTCTGAGCCTTGAGTCTGTAGGTGGTAACTTTTCCTGCAGAGGTTGAAATCAATGTTACATGTGTTTGGGAGCAGAGAACACTAGCAAAAGAGCCCAAAAGAAGAATGTTCCTCTACATCTAGAATGACAGTTAGTCTAGAGTATCACACCCAATTACAGACTCATCGCTGGATTATACCGGTGAATCATTTCACTTGACAATTTAATGGAGTGATTGTTATTCCCACTGAATTAGACAGGAGCAATACATAATATAAACAAAGTTCACCTTCAATCCAGGAGTGAGTTCATTTAATGTGATGGCGAAGCGTGTTAGGTTGTATCTCGTGGGATATATGGGGGGTTTGCTTCTCTTCCAGAGCAAATGGGCATCTGATGAAGACTCAAGTCCCTTTCCCTTCCCAGAAAAGTCTCCAGTAACATAATGCATGCTCTCATCCCATTTACCGAAAAGAGTCGCCACAGTTTTTCCATTCTTGTCTTGAACTACACCATGTACCTGAACACATGACATTTACCATAAAGGTCAGTAACAAACAACCTAGTTAGGCATCAACAGAAACAACATTCATATTCCATTCTTTCCCAATATACCATTATCTCCTTTTCGAGCTTTGAATTTGCTTATCAATTAAACAGCATAAAAATGGAAAATACTAAGTGTAAAAGAACTTGAAAGAGCAAACTGTCAATTTCACCTGTAAAGAATCCTAGTCAGACATATTTGACTATTCCAAGCTATAATGGAATATAGCCATATGTCCCCATTAAACACACATTTTAGTTCTTTGGGGGTTTCACAACATATCTCGTATCATTGGTTTAAACAATACGATCTGGTTTTTATTACCGTACCCTCATATATTAATTTGGTACGATGGCCATGCATTTCTAACATCTTATATTTTAACATGTACAAATTGCAACTGCTATACATATAATACAATTTGTTTTTTATTATAATGCCCTCAGCTGTATACTGTGATCAGTGTCATCTATTGAATATGTATAAGATTTCTTGCTCTAGCAACACTCTCTTGAATATGAAGCTTGAACAAACAGTGATAATTGCAACATCTTCACTTTATCTTCAAAACTTGGCACAAAATGATAATTATTCTATTCACTATCAATGTCAGAAAAGCAAGGATCATTAAAGTCTAGAATTTCTCAACAAATTTCAATATTCAGCTGAATGTAATAAAA
The DNA here is from genome assembly GCA_036897745.1 of Erodium moschatum. Taxonomy (NCBI): domain Eukaryota; kingdom Viridiplantae; phylum Streptophyta; class Magnoliopsida; order Geraniales; family Geraniaceae; genus Erodium; species Erodium moschatum. Next base: position 6,059 of record JAYMSV010002411.1, read on the forward strand.
AAAATCTTAATATACATAATATGAAAATGCTGCCATGCTTTCAGCACCAAATGTAAGAGATTAACTTTCATTATCTGATTTTTTTATATTTTAAATAACAATCATAACAGAAATGATCCATGTACCCTAATGAAGAAGAGATATGTATGTCAGCTGAGAAGAATAGGATATCTGAGGGAGGGAGAGAGGTAGGCACCTGGTGCGGATTTCGATCAATTATAGACTGCTCCTTGAATTTCAGCCTACATGAGTACTCCTGACTTCCTTGTATGCGCATCGTACCATAATGATCACAGTACAGCTTTCCCAAAATGAGATTATATATGGATGTTGTAACCTGGATATTAATTCTGTTTTTAGAAGATCAACCTCAAACACTAAAGAGTGCATATTAATTTTGATTCAGCAATTACCTTACTCCATTGAAGAATTTGTCCATCATCGAATTGCAATGTCAACACCCCAACCGGATCAAGCTGAATCGAGCGACCCCAAAATTTGCTTTTCAAATTGCTATCTCCCCAAAATTTCCATCCTGTACCCTCACAATGACATGCAACAATCATAGGATGATGACTAACCTGGCAGCAAAGATGAAAAGGTTTTAGTCGCCTGGTACTAAAATCATTGCAAACTGAGCCCATAAGAATAGACACAGTTGTGTAAAAATTGACAACAAAAACAATCTACTTAAGGACATAAGAAGTTGGATTGAATGGCTGCAATGTGACCATATAAAAAAACCGTGTTCCAGGGGTTAAATCTTATCCTCTGAAGGTGAGATAGTGGTGAATATCAGACACTCGTCTCCATACTTTGACTCATTACAAAATCGTCCGCTTGGGTTGAACACCAAAGTTGACCATGTTAAAAAGTATTTTCTTTCTTAAAACTGAAACCGAGTTTATGATATCGTACTAAATGAACAACTTTTACATCCGACATTGTGCATGGCCACAGAGATAGACAAACCTTCTCAGAGAAAAAGCGGAGACCTTTATCTGGGAAGTCAGCCTCATATGTTTCCCCTAATAATGGATTGAAAGGTTTGCAAATCCTTCCTTCAGTTGAAGCATATCCAGATACAGCAAAAGCCGCCACATTTAGAATCCTCATGAGGCTATTGCCCTGTAAAATCATAGTTCTGGTTTCAATAAATGTTGTGCTGATCACAGGATCCTAATGATATTTATATCATCGGGCAACATAAATTCAATCTCTACTGCCTTTCAGAAAGAAATCCAATCAGTTCTTATAGAGGGACCTTACCCTCTTTCCCCATTCATATGCCCGATCAAGAAGATACGAATATTCCAAATCTTCAAAACATTTTTGCAGAGAAGAGAGAGGCTCGTTGAAGTAAACAGGAAGACAAACTTTTGTAAGGTCCTTCCCAATGTTATCTTTGATCATTGACCAAAGGCTAACACTCTTTTCTTTTTCAACAGGGTCCGGCAATTTCTTGCGGCGCTTAACACGAGGAAAGTTAGTCCCTACACCTTTCATAGAAGTATCAATATCATCTTCCGATTCTGCTACATAAAGGCCATCTTCATCTGAGGAGAAAGATGACATTCGAAAATCAGACCCATTACTTCTAAAGGAACTTGATGATAGAAAATCCCGAGTGTCAAAGAAAGTATGATCCTCTTCATCTGTTTCTTCCTCTGCACCAACTCTATCATTATCATCAGATTCGCTTCCAGTTCCTTCTGCAGATTAAGGAAAGGTGAGAAGGTAAACATGTTAGTATAATTAGGGTAGGGTACTCCACCAAGTTAAGAGGAGCATTGCTTATGCAAAAACCAAATGAATATGCTCTTTTAGTCTTTATGTTACTCATGTATCACGCTCCCTTTAGTCTAGCTGAAGTAATAACTCTAAAATTACACACTAAAGACTGGGGCGGACATGTCTTAACTACTGCAAAATAGTTAATACAACCCTACACATGTTAATAATTTAAAACAAACTTAAATACAGACAACTTGCTAATGATGCAAATGCAATATGAGCTCATTGGCATATATCATTGACATTTCACGCGATACAGATATATCAGCGCCATCACTGGTAAAATCTAAGAATAAAAACTAGAAGGTAATGTTGAAAATGAAAGCTAGCATATTTATAATACTGAATTCAGTTGTGTAAGGCCATACCACTGAATTTGTCTTGCCTTAGTGCAGATGAAGACCCTTGATCATTCCACTGTCTTTGGCTTTCATCAACAACTGTATTCTCCAGATCAACCTTCTCTGTCTACAAAAGGCACAGAGATGAGAAGTTGTAAGCAAAACAAGGAAAGAGCAACAAAAAGGATGTATCTGCTGTCAAACTTTCAATAACTAAATACTAGTCTTCTTAAGAGTTGTAGATCCAAAGGTTAAATAAAGAAAAAGAAACTTCTATAGGTTGAGAATTCATGAGCAATACAAAATACTGAAACTTCGGAGATTTAAAGACAACAGTATTTGCAGTGGGTTGACAATTTTGCATCACATAGTGGAGTTTGAAAAAGAATTATGAAAGAGAACCTATTGCTACCCCAAATGGTGTACCCAAGCAGACCAAGTACACACACTGAACTATAAATAACCAGTGAGCAGTGAACGTATTAAGCATTTGAAAATAGACATGGAATCAGACAAGGAATAGTGTAGTTAAATAGGGAATCAGAGGACGTTTAGAAAAATGATAGCTAAACAGGATGCAACAAAAGAACACAGGATATAACACCAAAAACTTAACATAGTAAGTTTCAGAACAAAAGAAAACTACGCAGGTTTAAAAGGTGGAACAAGGTGACTGCAATCTCGAGACTAGTCAGCCGGTTGCAACAAATATTTCAGAAAACCTATTCACAACACAACCTTATACTCAAACAGAGAGAGAAGGACCCCATAACGTTTGTAGGAAAAGAACATAGCATGCATACATGGTAACATAACCACATTTAATTGAAAATATGAAATGTCATAGAACTACAAAATAACCAGCAACAACTAACAATCACTGTCACTGCAGCTATTTTATCACCAGAACCCAGCAACTTAATGTCAAATGTAGTAGTTACTGCAAATTCTGAAATATTCACCAGGCTGCTACTAAGCTGGCCACTGACTTAAGCAGCGTAAAATTTATTCCAAAAAGATGTAAAATTATGTCGGCTTTACAGATTAGTAATTCAAAATATTCAATATTTTTTTTTTGAAAAACCCTTTATTTTATTGACTAAGATCAAAAGATACAATGTCTGACAAAACGCTCGTAATATACAAAACGGACCACAACCCTAAGGCCCATGCAAAAGCATTTCTAGCAATAAAATGAGCAGCCCTATTTGCTTCCCTTTTGATGAACTTTAGCTTTACTCCCGGTAAACTCTGGTATTTTAAGAGAATACATCAATGATAGCCTTTAAAAGAAACTAAAAAAATTATAGTTGTGTTTGGACTGAAGGCCTGAACCTTATGCACAGCCAAAAGTTAAGACTCTGAGTTCTTTTTCAAATGATAAAATGCTTCATGAATCATATATACTACTAAGCCACCCCATATTCCTTAAGGAGGAAGGATTACAGCTTTAAGGCACCAACCAATGTCCAATAAACACAGATAAAGTCTTATATTATTGTAGTCTCACTGCACCCAATAGGCAGTTATCCTACTTCATAAATAAACTAATAAACCCCAATGGCTACCAATTCTATCAGCACTTCTGTTTATAAGTGTAGGATGATAAGTTAACAATTCACAAGAGAACATTGATGCGCTTGATCACAAATAGAACATAAATTACAATACACTCACATCCTTGCAAGAAAAAGAACAGGAGTTTCGGAAAGAATGAGAACAACTATTGACGCTATTCAAAACAAATTATTTATCAAATTAGGATTCTATATGACTCGGATTAGTTAGACAAGTAAGAATTCCCAAATGGTTCCAAAAAAAACAAGCCTGGCTTATGTTTTGAAGTTCTATACAAGGAATCAAAATGAAAAAGAAAAAAAAACACTTCACAGTTCTTATAGCTGAACAGAAAGGCTGAAGGCACAATCATAAATCCCCTGCCTCCTGGAAAATTAATTGGTTGGTAGAGTTAGAATATCAGTTCAGTGAGTTGAATTCCGAGCAGCAGGACAAATCGAGGAATTCCTAATTTCATGAGCAAATTGTTTCCTTTTCCTAGTAGTCTTTACATATACCTCTAATTGGCGCAGCGTGTCGATGAGCAGCCAGTGCTTCTGCTTGAGCAGCACCAGCTGTTTCTGCAGACCAGAGAACTCACTCCTCATAATCTGCTCACTGTCCTGGATTGCAGCCTCACTTACGCCTTCTTCTTCAAGCCTCTGCCTCAATTTGTCAGTAGAGACCACTGCATTGTCCACAGGGGCCCTTAGCTCGCTGTTGGACATCCGCGGGAACATGTCTTTCACAGCCTGCAATGCCTCCATCCACGCGATTCGATCTTCCCTGTTCTCGGCCCTCAAATGGAGCCTCTTAGTCCCAGTAAAGATCGAAAACCTCCTCTCATCAGATTTGCTTTCTCGGATTGATGAAACCTAGTGATTAGTTCATAGCAGATGAACTTAGAAACATGTTTGACCCCAAATTCAACAAGAAACACAAAACTCAATGAATGTAAAGCGAAAATTGAATAGGAATAGAGATAATTGATCGAGTTGAAATGGATACCTTGAGGTGAATTTCTCCGACCGGCGTACGGTGGTTATGGGAGGTTCCATAGTTCCTCAAGATCCTCCGCACTTATTCTTCCTCAACTCCCTTGGATCCTTTCTCTGTCTCCTGATTAACAACAATCTTATCGGGCCCGTGAATCTTGAAATACGACAGCACACCGTCCTGCAACACGAACCATCTCGGTCTCCAGCCCTTGCCGTAATTCACCCACTTGTGTAGCTCCCCGCAGATCCCATTCCCCACGATATCATTGATCTTCACGTCCACCACCGGAGGCTGATCCCTTCCGGAAGAAAACGCCGTATCGGCCGAGGCGCGGAGGCTCAGGCGAGCGAAATCGACGCTGTTGTGGCGGCTGTGGGACTGGACAGTGACCGCCG
>JAYMSV010002412.1:0-11143 GCA_036897745.1 Erodium moschatum
AATTTGAATCCATCGAAACAGACCTCCTCACAGGCACCAATCTCCAAGATAGATCAATAAGAGCTCGACAGCCAAAACCCAGATCAGTTTCAACACCACAACCATCGGGTGATGCATGACCGGGCCTCATTCCTCGTCGCGCTGGAAATCATTTTGGGCGTCGAACGAAACCTCGCGAGGGTACAAACAACACCCAGAAAGAAGAACACGTCGATATACAAAAATGTGCTCCTCACATGACAACTTTCCGTCCAAAAATGACCAAATTAGATTTTTTTTTGAATGTTAAGATATCTCAAAAGCATTTTTTTGTAATTAAGAGTAGTCATGTGAAACTTACGTGTATAGTTAAGTGATATTTTCTTTAAACGAAGACTTTTAGCCTTACTTATACACAAATGGCACAGAATTATGTACTTGTTCCATACATGCCATTTCCTAATAGAAACTCCAAACTAAAGGACACAAGTCTGCAGGCTCAGGATGTCATACAGAAGAAGAAGCATTAATAAGAAGAGGGTCAAAAATAAGTTTTTGGAGGATCATGCACGCCCCGGACTCCATGCACAGCTGGTTCCTTGTCCAAGTCGAGCACTTCCTTGAGCCCCTGCACCCAAATATCACAATCACACACACATCAAAGTGAATGAATGTATCTCCTTAAAGGTTGGTTTACCATGCATTGGAACGATATGTGGGCCGGCGTATTATTCCCCTCCTCCATTACTGGTCTGGCACGCTCCAGAGCCTGCAGCACAACAAAATACATGAATATATATATACCCGAGACAAGAATCGCTGAATTCTGAAAAGTACCGCAATCATGCTCTCAACGCTGCGCCTCATACGAGTATGAATGAAACCTTCTGAGCACTGATGCAAACACAACAGATGAAGTTAAATTCACGCTAAAATCATTTCACAACTTCAACTGTTTCTTGCTAAAGACACCTTCACATGATAGCTAACAAACGCGTGGAATGTGGATAAACCCCAAACTACACGATCCAACTTTTTGGCTGTTACATGCCGAGCGAAGACCACTGCATAGATTGAAGGCATCACAATATGTTGTGGAAAAGGAAGACATGAGGGTAAATTAAAAAAAAGAAGATGAATTTTAAACATCACCAAAAGTCACAAATCCTGCATTCACCATCAGTAATGCTTCAGGTGGAGCCTCTTTCAGTTCTGGAGGAGGTGTAAGAGACCATGAACAGGGCATGGAACTATTTAATGCTGCAGCACGCCTCGCCTCTACAAATTCCTAAACATTATCAAAATTCAAACTTAAACTTCACCCGAGACAAAGTAACTATACAATTAAGGTTCCCTGACTTCTTGGTACACATTGGCTGAGCAAAAAAAGACAATCAAGGTGAGAGGTTTCCTGGTAATAAACCATGGGGCAAGTATGTACATACATTTAGAAATGAAGTCGCATAAAGATTATCGACCGAGTCTCTGAAACAAATAGGAAATATCACAGTAACCCTTTGCATCTGCCACAAACAATGATAAATCTCTTTCAACTGTACTCGATTCAAACAAGGCTTTCAATATTAGTTCGAGCAGTACAGCCTCAAGGAATGGCTCTGATACTACCTGAGGAAGAACAAAAAAACACTCATTTGGCCGATGTACGACGGCAACGAGTCGATTCATTTCAGGGCCAACAGATCTTGAAGCAAAGCTTTTTAGAATTGCTCTCAACGGGGCACCCAGTAATACTTCCCTTATAGATGCAATTTTTACCAACAGTGCTTGTCTTTTGTCTGCACAATTTCCGTAAGCGAGCAAGATAGAAGCAAGGCTCAAACTAATGCTAAAATAATAGATACACAAATGGGAATCTCATAATGGAGTTTGCAACATGGAACCTTCAGTGGAGGGAAGCTTAGACAAATTCACCTTCATGGTGAGATTAAAGCCTTTATTAGGAGGATCAAGCGCATCCATAACCTCACCATATGCAGCTTTCAAAGCCTCATCTGCTCCGGATGGAAGCCCGCCATCAAAAACAGTTTGTCCAGGAGGAGGGGGTAGTGCCACTGACACCATTATGAGATTGGGATCCGTCTTGGCCGCCTACAATAATCAGAGCCATTTCTCAAGCAAAGTTAACCAAAGAATTATGATAACCGAAGGAAAATTATCGTTCAATCATTTCCCTGTAATTCAGATTTTGTTTTCCAAATTGCTGAAAAGAAAAGTTAGCGTGCTACCTGAATATGGTAACGAACATCATCAAACTCGATCCAATAGAAATTCAGCTCAACGGGGGTTTCAATGCTGCAGAAACATCATAGTTTTTCGTTAAACAGAAATCACCATGTATTTTTCTTAGCTACTTACAATCATAAATCCTACACAAATCAGTCAATCTCGTTAGTACTAACCAAACAAACAATCGTTCTCTCATCTTAACATAAATGGAGAAACCTCAGGACTCAATCACAACCTTGATACAAACAAACCCTAATGAAATTCACCATTTTCAGTGAGGTCCAGAGACAATTCCAGACATACCCACATGAGGAAACCTAATTAATTCATCAAAAAGCAAAACTTTTTAACGGTAAACAACACATCTCAGACGAACCCGAATGAAAAAAGAACTCACTTGGTGACCCGATCCGTGAGGATCTGCAGGAGAAACCTGGAATGAGGCAGCAACAGTATCATCTTCTATGTGTTGAAGATACAACCTTTTTTCCCACATTTCAGTTCATATACATCGCCTGAGCTGTTTTTGCTTAAAATCGCAGTGAACCAACACAATTTGGGCATGAAAAAGTTGAGTTTTGATGTGAAAGAAAGATGCAACCGATACCAGAAAAAGAGGAGAAGATTTTGAACCAACGAGGCATATTAATCGGCATGCAGTTTCAGGACACATTAATTGAAAGCACAATGTTATTGTTGCAGTTTAATCTACAATTCTGAGTATTATTGTATTTTAATAATCCTATAATCAAGTACATCACAGTATTCAAAATAGCACATGACTCTATTGCAAATATTAATTTACACAAAACAGTGTAGAAATCGAGACGGAAAAAATAGTAGCAAAATGCTCAAAAACAATAGTATCAAATGGATTATTTTATAGCAAAAATAAGGAATATAAAATAGAGAGAATATTCCCAACAAAACCAACTTATAATAATACCATAAAATAAATAATAATAGTATTAATTAATAAATACAATAGTAGAAAGAAAAGAAGAAAATACGTGCTTGAACTGTCAAGCACAAACAATCATACGATGAATTCACACACACGGATATTATTATTCAGATTCAGTAGAAAATGGCACAAAATCCCAATTCCGGCTAATTCTATCTGTCTCTAATACGACCTTCCGCCACTGGTTTCGCTCAATCCCCACTCAGCTGCAGGTGATTTTTCTTTTTCTCTTTCTCTTTCAGATCGAAACTCGCTTAACTCTCGATCGATTCTGGGATTTTGAGTCGATTGCTACTCTACAAGCAATTTCCCCCTTTTCCGCTAGTATGAGAATTTGATGTTTTTGGCTTGATGGGTTTGTGTAGAGGAAGTTTACTGGTCCTGAAAGTCGATCACTTTAAGCTTTTGAGTTTGATTCCTACCTGGGTTTGGTCATGGATTTTAGGCTTCTTTGTTTGTTTGTGTGATTTTGCTAGTTCCTGATTCTGGATACCATTTTTTTTGTTTATTGAATCTTTCTGTTGTTACAATTCTGTGTATTTGTTATTGTTATTGGTTGATTAAAACATAATCCAGAGTTCTAAATCTAGTAAAATATTATCCAATTGTCCATCATTATGCAAAAAGTGACGTTTTTATGAGCTTGTGTTTGCATCTACATTTGGCAATTTCATGTGAAGAATGTGAAATCCGGTTGAATTCTTGGCTGTCTTCACCAAATCAGCTTGAATCTGATAATGACACAAAAAATGGCTGCTTACTAGTCAGGAACTAAGACACCACAATGCCAGCTTTTTTTGATTCATATATCATTGTTCTCACCATAGGTTAGATCAAATATTTGCAGTTTATATTTTTGAAGTTTCCTAAATTTTTTTTCCATTTTATGTTATAGTGATCTTCTATCTCACTTGTAGTTCTTCTTCTCGGGAGTGTATTACTATGTACTATCTTGTAAACTTAATCTATGGGTTGATTATGAATTTTAAAGTTTGATCCTGTAAGTTTCTATTGAGATTTGGTTAGTTTTTTTTTTTCTTTCCATTTTATACTTATCAAGTTACAATTGTTTTCGCGTAAGTAGGAACAATTGAATCTGTAGCTGTCCTGTTTAGCCTTATGTGTAAACTTTCTCACCATAGAATTGGAATCACATGTCTTTAGCAAGCATATGATTAGCCTTTAGTTTAACTTAAAAATGTCCCAACTGATATATAGTGCTGTATTTTACCTAGAAATACTCTTCTTGGGGTTGCCCTATGATACATGCCATTATCTTGGTTGTCATAATAAATACATGAGTCTATCCTATTATACTTGATGCTTTTACGTATTTACCTGATTTGTGTATATATATTTTTGCTTCTTTGACTATAATGTTATATATTGATGTGCATCACAGACAGCCCTGTCCTCCCATTTTGGTTCTGGGTAAAGTTAACTGAAGTTTGATTTTACATAATGCTTATTAAAATTAACTTCACTCTAAGGTGTTAGAGTATTTCTAGTTGCCTTGCATATTGATGAAGCTAAAATCATCTTAAACCTATTTATACTTTCAGGTTCCTGCTGGATGAGGTCGTAATTCTGAGCACCGGGAAAGTTGACCACTAGCAAATTAGCGATCAGCTTTATGAAAGAATGTGCTTCCACGCCTTGCTGTCTCAGTAATATTGAACTCAATGGAAAGAAATCCAGGAAAAGGTTCAATGGATCCACAGAAAGGCTATGACCAAGTTAGACACAATAATTTGGAGACTAGAAACGAGGGACTTGGTACTGCAAACCAAATGTTTTTGCCTGATCCCTCGAGTAATATCAATACTAATGTACGACCTCTAGAACATATTATGCCGTCTGGAAATAAACCTAAGCTCAATTATTCCATCCAGACTGGTGAGGAGTTTGCTCTTGAATTTATGCGAGAAAGGGTCTTTCCCAAGCAGCAGTTCATGCCAAATGCTTATAGTGATCCAAGCAGTGCAACGGGCTATATGGAATTAAAGGGAATGCTGGGAATTTCTCATACAGGTTCAGAAAGTGGGTCGGATGTCTCTGTGCTGAACTCTGGAGAAAAAGGTCGTGCACAAGAGTTCGGGTTGAAGGGCTCTTCTGCTGCACAGAAGGATAAAACTTATCACCAGTCTGTGCAACCCGTACCACAAACTTCATCAAGAAGTGGCAACAGTATAGGACTCCAAAGTTATAGCTCTTCAGGAGTTTCTGATTATTCATTAGCAAAGGTGAAGTTCTTATGCAGTTTTGGGGGTAGAATTTTGCCACGTCCAAGTGATGGAAAGCTTAGGTATGTTGGAGGTGAAACACGTATCATCAGGATAAGCAAGAATGTTTCGTGGGAGGAGCTCATGCAGAAAGCATTGACTATATATAACCAAGTTCATACAATTAAGTATCAGCTTCCTGGAGAGGAACTTGATGCATTGGTTTCTGTATCTTGTGATGAGGATCTGCAGAATATGATGGAGGAATGTAATGTACTGGGAGATGGACAAGCACAGAAACCTAGGATGTTTCTTTTTTCTATTTATGATTTAGAGGATGCCCAATTTGGATCGGGCAGCATGGACGGCGAGTCTGAGATTCAGTATGTTGTTGCTGTCAATGGCATTGATTTAGGTTCAAGAAAGAATTCGGTCAGCTCTGCAAATGCAGGGAATAATTTGGACGAGTTAGTCACACTAAATGCCAAACGAGAAACAATTGGAGTTGGAGGAGAATTAGCTGCTACTGTCAGTGTGCCTACGCCATCATCTGTAATGCAGTACTCTGAACCAGTGAGACCAAGTTCATCCATTGCCCATGAATCTAATTTGCATCCTTTCCAGGGTCAACAGATGAATCACATAGAAGCTAATAAGTATCCATTTTTCCAGCTAGCCGAGAGTTCCCCTGAGAGAGATGGAAAGAGTGCTGGGCAATTTGCCTACAATTCTCAGCACTCTAACACCACTCGCTATGCAAATACCATGGTTCCTCTACCTCTTCATGGGAATTTGAATCACCAGCAACTAAATGGTGGCATTCATGCTCAAGATGCAGAAGGAACTAATGGAAAGGAGAAACTAAAAAGAGACGTTTCGTCACAGAAATTGAATGAACCAGAGAAAGTTCAATCTCCAGATAAGGAAGCTCCAAAGGAGGTGAAAATGAAGAGAGAAGACTCAGTCCCGAAGATAAATAAATCTGATAAAATCGATACTTCGGAAAATGAATGCATTGTTGCTCCACGTGATGTATCAGTTACCAATTCTGCAGCAGATACTGTATCAACTTTGCTGCCTCAAAAACATCAGGAACCTACTCGGAGTCCTATTCTCCCTGAAACTTCCATTGGAGAGATGAAGGATAATGAAGATGGCCAGTTTTACATGTCTGCTAGAGTTTTTGTTCCTGGAAATGCTGTCTCCGAGGCTGACCAAGCTGACTGTAACCACATTGAGGAACCTGTTATTCCCCACCGGGTTTTTCATTCTGAACGAATTCCCAGGGAGCAGGCAGAACTAAACCGTTTGTCGAAATCTGATGATTCTTTTGGTTCACAGTTTCTGATGTCATTCATACGCACTGATCATGCTCATTCTATTGCCGAATCAGTTGATGAAGTGAATAATGGGAACGTGGCTTCACAGACTGAACAATCCCCATCTGAGAAACAACCTTGCACAAATCCACATACCATTGAGGAAGGATTGGCACAAGGAACTTCTAGTAAGCACATAAATGATGCTGATCTGCAGACGGATGAATTTCAGTTGAGTGAGACAGCTGTCATGAGGGAGAATGTGAAGAGCAGAATGGTGCATGCACAGCCGTTGGCATGGAATGAGAATCCAGCAAAGGTTGATTCTCAAAGTGAATCTGCTGTTGGCAATCCAGAGCAGGGGGACATTCTAAATGATATAAATGGCCGATTTCCTCGTGGTTTTCCTTCTGATGCCTTCTCCCTGGCAAGGGCTCCTGAAACTCACTCCGGAATCAGTCATCTGGATGGTGATGGAACTACCTTGAGCATGAACATGAAGAATCATGAACCTAAGCGCTGGTCGTATTTTAGAAATTTGGCTCAAAATGAGTTTGTGAGAAATGATGTTTCACTTATGGACCAGGATCATCTGGGTTTCTCTTCACCACTTACAAATGGCGAAGAAATGCTTTCCATCAATTACGGTTTTCCACCTTTAGAGGCTGATGGAACGGCCCCGGGTCATATGGATTCTCATATTCCTCTTGACGAGGGTATGCAACAAGTTTCATCTGTTATTGCTGAACCCGAAACCATGAATCTGCACTCAGATTACAAACCTCCTCAGGACAGTGAAAGTGTACAGAGAAAGCCAGAATCAGATTACGAGGTACTTCTTGTTTTTTATTTTATCAACTACGAGGTACTTCTTGTTACTGATACATTCTACTGTGTACTTGCTTGCAGCTAAGTTTATCTATTCTTTTAACATCTTTTCAGGAAGGATTGTTAGAAATCCAGAATTTGGTTGCACCTCTTGTCGATCTTTCATTGGGCGATATTGATATCAGTTCCTTGCAGGTAGGGTGCTTAGATATTTCGTTACTTTGTTGGCACATGTGGAAACTTCCGTTATTCTTCTTACTAATTATTTTTTTTTCAAATCCTCCCAAGTGGAAATAGTCTGTAAGCCTACTAGTGCCTCATGTTTATAAAGAAAACTCTGGTTAAGAAAGTGTGTAGCTTGTACTTGTTTTGCTTATAAAAGTTTAGGATTACCTGTTTCTCTTAACAAAAATTGGAAACTTCAAATTAACTATCATCAATTCTTGCTATGAAAGTGTAACATTGTTCCGCTTTACAATTATAGGATTTGGATCATGCACAAACATGTCCTATCTGTAACACTAAAATGATTACCTGAATCGGGTGTTCTATAAGATCTATTTTAAGTACCTCGTGCTCTAAATATCCTTAGAAACACATTGCTAAAAGTTAGAGATTTAACCTTTTCATCTCCTCAAAAACAATTTCTCTATTTCCCTTGATAAAGTACATATTTGTGCATGTGCAATGTACCTCAATTATGTTACCAAGTTAAAATATAGATAAAGGTATGGAATTTCTGAGAAGCTGTTAGTCCCTTAGGGTAACCCTACTGTTTTAATTATAAGCTTGTTGAAATCTTAGAAGCACAGATTGGTCACTTAGGGTGATTGTGTGTCACGCCTGTTGGACTTGAACACTGGAGACCTATTGTATCATCTAAAAGAAAGAAGATAGTAATTTCTAAGGTTGGTTTTGCAAAATAAACTTAAAATATTTGATAATGTTATTAGTGACTAATGCCTTAGCGTGTTGAAATGGGGTACTTGCTTCCTACTTTTTCCACAATTAGTTTTTTCTAATTTGAGATAGATATTTTAGATTTTGATTTGACATGTTATAGTTTAATCTAACTTTTGTTCGTGATAGATAATAAACAACGAAGATCTTGAAGAGCTGAGGGAACTGGGTTCTGGTACATTTGGTACTGTTTATCATGGAAAGTGGAGAGGATCTGATGTAGCCATTAAGCGAATAAAAAAAAGCTGCTTCACTGGGCGTTCATCAGAGCAAGAAAGACTGGTGAGTGTTTTTCTTTTTCTTTTTTAAGTAGATAAATAAAAGTAGTAATGTATTTACCTTTTTTAAAATCAGGATAATCATGTATTTACCTTTGTTCCAGATAAGTGCCCATCTTGCTAAATTTAGCTGTCTTAAATCAAGGGTCTGTTTTCCTTTATGGGAAGTAGATTAAGTATTAAGTACAAATAATATTCCTTGTATAAGTTAGTTATAATCACTTGAGCATATAGCATATGGGGGAAGTCAAATTTTAGTCCTCAATTTTTTTTTGTAAAAAGTTAATTGGGACACTTAGTTTTGGATGGATGGAGTAGATAACTGTGTATGTAGTGGTTATAAAGTCAACTATAGAGATGGAGATAAAAATTAATTTAAGCCTGGGTTAATGTTAGTATGTAGTGTTCTAGTCACCCTCAAGTATAGCATGCTTGTCAGTGGAGGTTAAACTTTCATGCGAGTCATTATGTACGACAGAGTTTTGTTGCTTTTTGAACTTGGTTCATGAAGAGAATTTGATATTAGACTTTCCTCGAAATATTTTCAGACTGTAGAGTTCTGGCGTGAAGCTGATATTCTCTCGAAGCTTCACCATCCAAATGTAGTGGCATTTTATGGCGTAGTGCAGAATGGGCCGGGAGGAACTCTGGCCACTGTGACAGAGTTCATGGTAAATGGCTCTCTCAGGCATGTTTTACTCAGCAAAGACAGGTAATATCTCTGTGTTCATCTCTAAGTTAGTTCACCGCCACCATACCAAATTACTCCATATTTAATATTTCAATTGTTATTCTTCATATCTGACTATGTGAACTATCAGACATCTTGATCGTCGTAAACGCCTCATAATTGCAATGGATGCCGCATTCGGAATGGAGTATTTACACTCGAAGAATATCGTGCATTTTGATTTGAAATGTGACAACTTGCTTGTCAACTTGAAAGATCCTTCGCGACCTATATGCAAGGTAACTTAACCAGTTTTGCTTTGTTTGATTGAACTTTGGTTTTGCTAATAGTCTGTAGAATTTGAAGACAGCTTTTGCTTCTGTGATGTCCCCATACAAACTGGCATGTAAGATATGTTTTTTTTGCAGGTGGGTGATTTTGGCTTGTCAAAAATTAAAAGAAACACCTTAGTTACTGGTGGGGTAAGAGGAACCCTTCCATGGATGGCTCCCGAGCTACTAAATGGTAGCAGCAGTAAGGTTTCTGAAAAGGTAAGCTTTAGTATATTGCATTCTTTAATGGCATTTTTAAGAGGGAGAATAGCATGAAGCTGGACAGATTATAGAAGCACTAGGTATTTTGGGAATTTGAGCATTTTTAAGAGGGAGAATAGCATGAAAGCTGGACAGATTATAGAAGCACGAGGTATTTTGGGAATTCGAAGTTCTTGGGGCTATTGAGGCCATGAATAGTAAATGAACAGGGAAAAGGAGAAGAGTGAGGGGCACTCTCACATGCAAACCAGAACTTGTACCCATTAACATATATGGCTGATTTGAGGACTGTTATTTATTAGTTTCTTTATTATGACATGTAATTCAGGTGCTGCATGAAGTTATAATTTGTCATATAAAGATTTCACTATAATTCTCCCATGAATATATTTACCCATTTCTTTGCTGTGTGGCAGGTTGATGTGTTCTCCTTTGGCATTGTATTATGGGAAATACTCACTGGTGAAGAGCCTTATGCAAATATGCACTATGGTGCCATCATAGGTGTGAAAATAATCTCTCTCTTGCAATTCAGAGTAGGCCATAAGATCAACCCTGCTTTCAGTAATTGTGAATGATTCCATTTCTTTGCTTGCAGGGGGCATAGTCAATAACACACTGAGGCCACCTGTGCCAAGGGGGCAGTGTTGGGCTCCTGACCCTCCTGTCCGTCCATCATTCACTGAAATTGCCGGGCGCTTACGCATCATGTCTACCGCGTGTCAAACTAAGGCACCCGGTCATCAGGCACAGAACAAGGTATCCAAGTAAGGCCACATGATCGTGCCCTTTCCATTGTATATCAGTCATATGAGAGTGAGTAGTTCACTCATTTTTCAAAAATATATACTCAGCAAATAATTGTATACAAGTTGAGGGGCGAGATTGTAGGATTCTTTGAATCCTCATGAACAGCGTGATTGTGTGAATTTGTGAAAACATGAAGTGGGTTTCATGTATAAAGCTACTATTTCTCTGTTTTAGTACATACAACTTTGCTTTGTACTAAATTTTCATACCAAGAAAGACAAGTTCATAGTACAATTCTTCGTACTAAGTGATACAGATCTCTCTTCTCGCAAACCCTAGAGAGAGAAACACTCTTCTCTATGAGGTTTCAAT
>JAYMSV010002413.1:0-11141 GCA_036897745.1 Erodium moschatum
AAAAAAAAAAAAGACACCATTCAAGTTACAGATTTATAGCTGCACACAACCTTACACCTTAAAACCCTATCCTGAACATAAAACCCCGGCATGACCATAACCTTAACCTTGCTCGTCCCTTGCAACCTCTGCCTATCCATCAACATATCTTCCATGTAATGCCCATCAAAGCCCCTATTCTCTTCCACCCTCAAGATCCCCAGCGCCGGGTTAAACGAAAACGCAAGCAAATGCAGCAACCAAATGCACTTAGCAGCAACGAAGAAAGACTGCAAGAGCTGCTCCGGCCAAGGCCTCGTCCAGTTCAGCGCCGTTATGATGCAACTCATCTTCTGGTCACAAAACTTGCTGAACTCTTCACTGTAATACTTTGTCCCCTTCCTCAGCACCTCATTCCAGCTCAGGTTCCTTAGAGCTACAAAGGATGCGAACTGCGCTTGCCTGTCTTGGTTCGGGTCCAAGAACTTTGGTGATCCGTTCTTTTGAAACACGCAGTTCTCAAAGTCTTGGTAGAGAGACTGGTTAATGATTGCTTCAAGATGGTACAATACAGCTTTCGTGTGCTTCGAGCTGAGCGAGACCTTGTGTGGATTGAGGAGGGAGTTTATGCTGTCCATTAGAGTGCTATCAGTTTCTTCTATCTGTCCAACAAGTGTCTTGCAGAACTGTTTCACTGACAGTCTTGCCTCGGACACTATCTGCAAGAAACCCTCCACCATCACTTCCTCGCTAACAGGCATATTGTTCTCCACATTTCCATCAATTGACTTCCCTCTCCTACCGACATTGGATACTACTTCCCTATCCTTTGTTTTCCTCAAGGCCTTCTTTAACTCTTCACAATAACTCTCCAAGTACTCGAGCTTGTTCTTCAAGTCCCCTAGAGAGGACTTCATCTCTGCAACCTCCATCACTGCTGCATCCCTATTCTCATTTGCTTCCGTCAACTCCTTCTTCAAGCTCTCTATTGATAGTATCCCCAAATCTTTAAGGATCTGAGAAGCCTCCTCTGACTCAGCTCTATTGGGAGAACTTTCTTGCTTGTTCTTCTTCTTCAGCTTTGTGAACCACCTCGAGAGAATCATCCCCTTGGCCTTGGGCTGGGAATGGAGCGAGGCGTGAGAATCAGTCAATGGCACGACAATGTTGGAGTTCTTGCTGGTTCTTGAAGCATTGTCTGAGCCAGCAACTACCATTGCAGGCCTGCACTTGTTGCAAGATGATATGGACTTGAAATCCCCCAAACTGTTTCGCCTGCTTGACTTGAAGAGCCGGTCAGTCCCCGGGGAGGTTTGGAGCACTGTTATGTGGTTTGTGCAAGAACCGCTCATGGATTTGTGGTCATCAGCTGGGCAGATATGGGAATGGGATTGATCCAAGTTGACCAAACCCAAACCACATGTCAAACCCTTCCTGTAATGGGATAATACTACATCATTGCCACTCCCTCCTCCTCCTAAATCATAATCCTCCCAATTTTCGGATGCTGTTCTACTCTTGTGAATCTGTTGATAGTTTGGTACTTCTGCCTCATCTTCATAGCTCTGTCAAATTCTCTCAAACTTAAGTCCATTTCTCTAGAAAATCAAAAACTGGGGTCTTAAAACTTCAGGTTTTGAACAAATATATGCTATTTTGACCAGGAAAAGATACCCAAATCACTGAGAACATGTAAATACATCAACAAAGCTACCATTTTTCGTGGTTCAAATGTATTACTGATCATAAACCTACCGAATTTCCATTTGAAGTTCCAAACCCAGCAACAACCCACAAATAAAAACCAAAACTTGAAGAAACCAGCAAATCATTCACTTCACTTGCGATTTCAAAAGCTAACATTTTTTTGTGCTAGTTTTGTTCATGATACCAGGGCAAAGAAAGAGGCCCAAATCAGTAAGATGTAAATACATCAATAAAGCAAGCCTTTTTCATTATTGCAGTTCCAAACCCAGAAATAAAAACCAAAACTTGGAGAAAATGGCAAAACATTTAGTCAAATTTCCAATCACAAAAAAGCTAACATTTTTGTGCTCATCTCAGCAAAATCGAAGAGGGTTTGAGGGACTCACAGGGGTGAAAACTGGGTAATCTTGTGGGGTGAGTTGAGGAGCAGGAGGGCGCGAAACAGGCGAAGTCGTGAACCTGAGATTGGCGGCCGGGCTGTTACCTTGAACCAGAGCAGCGTGGAGAGCTCTGAGCTCCACAGCCTTGGCAATGGCGGCTTGGATTTCTTGCCTGCTGGCCTCACGATGGGTATGGAATACCTGAGGAGTCGGTGCCGTTGTTGGGGTAGGGGAAGTAGCAGCAGCCATTGACAAGAACAGAGCACAACATATGTGTAAATCTCTACCCAGATGAGAATGAACAGAGAGAATATGTGTACATATAATCAGCTACTTTATATATAGAGAGAGAGGGGATTAACAAGTGGGTATGGGATCCAACGGTTGGATTTGGTTGGGAGAGATGATGATATCCAGTTTAGAATGTTGGAGAACCAGAAATGCATGAGGCTTTGTCTTCTTCATTAATCTCTGGAAATGGGGTTAATAGAATGACAGCATGTGATGAGCTATAGAATATCAGAATATTGAGCAAGAAACAAGACAGAGAGAGTGAGTGAGGAATTGGAGCTGTTTCAGTTTCTGCAATATTACCAAAATACCCTCCTACTTGTCTTCAATTGATGGTTGGACAAAAAATGGTGGCACTCTATAGTATCAACATGATTGCTTTCTTGCTCCTGCATTGGCACTAGATGATCAACAATTCTATTTCTCCATCAGTTCATAGTAATCATATGCTTATGTTACATAACATCAGGTCACGGTTAATCAATTTATGTTTAAATCAGATTGGATCACAAAAACCGACGAAACTTGATCATCTCAGCTACGTGTTTGGTGAAGGGAACTTTCTTTCCATGGGGGTTGAGTAACGGTGACTTTTGGTTGTGTGAAGAGAGGAAATCAAATACCAACATACAAGACACGATTAGGTTCACCAACTAATTAGCAACACTCACTTCTCAAGTCTACTCACATTAGCTAGAGGGTATTTTCGTCCATGAAAAAATACTTAGTTGTATGAGCCATGAGGAGCCGAAAGGGATGGAAAGATGTGGGTGGGGACTGAAAAATCCATTACCTTCCAAACGCTCATATGCAAATTGGGGACCTCTTGGCTCCTCAAAATGACTAAAATGCCCATCCATGTACCTTTCCATGAGGGAAGAGTCCCAAAAGAGGGGACTCTATAGGAGGGCACCCTACAAGGAGTATAGTAGTATATGAAGAATGTATTGATTATTGAGAAAATAAATAAATAAATATTTGAAATGCATCAATCAAAGGAAAATGGAATTCCAAATAGGATTTAGGAAAATTGTTTAATAAGGAGTTTGTTGTTTCCCGTAACCACTTTTGCTTAGAAAAATCAAATGAACTTTTTCCTCAAGCCAACCACCCTCAAGAAAGTATGGTTTTTGTCAACCTCCACATGCAAAAAGTGCTTATCGCTTGTTTAATCAAATGGCATGGTAACAATGAGACACCTAAATCAATCTTTTCGTTTTTATTAATATGCAATATATTTTAGTTTTTATTATTGGTGATGATTAAATTATTCATGTACAGAATAAATAATAGTGAAACTTTAAATTTATATATTGTTTGCAGTTTAATCATTTATGAGTCAATATCGAATAAAATCCGCATCTTATTGTTCAAACTATGGATATTTTTTTTTATCAGAGAGAAACAAATGCATTAAAAAGAAAGTGTGGGTCATGGGATAGAAACCACAACTGCCAAATCAAGGTCCAACAAAAATCCAGCCCAAAAGGCAAAAGCAACAAAGAGTACAAGAGAAAACAACCATCCCGGCCCTCCACAACCAGAACTTGCCAGACTAACGAACAGTGCCTCAGGGGACCGCTCGAGCAATCTAGGTCGGACTAGTGAACAATACCACAGGGGACCGCATAGGTGGATCCTCTGGCCTCAAGAAGGCTAAGTGATCTGCGCCCCTCCACCCGAAAACGGGCAGATCGGCCCTAAAACGCGACCCCGGAACAAGTACTCACCGGACCCCACCAAGAAAAGGCAACCCCAAACGACCCCTGAACAAGCACTCGCGTTGTCCCTTCTCCGCGTTGTTCAAATACCGAATATGATGTTCTTCATGTGGATTTCTAGAGAACAATGGGTTGGTCTAGACCTCATTCAAGTTTTGTCGCCCATCGAGTTGAGTGTCTATCTAGTCCGTCGTTGATCGACTTACCCCCCCTCCAAGCCCTTTACCAATAGAAGGCTTTTGCATCAAGTGATACATCCTCCATCTATTGAGATTGTAAAGAAGATGGATCATGATACTAACTTTTCAATTCTTATCTTTAGTATTTCTGAAGAAGACTGATTTTATTGTAAAAAAATAGAATTTAGGATAATTTTCAGCTCGCTATCTTGAAAAAGTTTTTTTTTTCAAATGAGTATTCTAAGCTTTTTTTTTTCCTTTTCCGTTACCCTGGAAAAGTTTTATTTTCAGCTTATTCTTTTTCATTTAATTTTAGACTGAAAATGATCATGTGACAGACACATGACCAGCATTTTTAGAAAATACCAAATATGTCCATGTATATATTTTAAACCCTAATACCTTTCAAATATATCCATGTATATATTTTAAACCTTAATACCTTTCAAAAATGTCCATGTATATATTTTAAACCCTAATACATTTTTTCCTCTTTCATTTTAGACCCCATCTTGTCTCTTCTTCCCTATATTATTTAAAACCCCATCTTACCTTTCGTGGATGACTTATCATGTGAGACTCTTTGGAGGAGAGATCTCATTTCTTGATTCACGATACTAATAGGGGTTCATGAGGAGGTTATAGAGGTGCTCAAACCACGGATGGAATTTTGGTTTGTGACGTTACAGGACGTTAAAGAACATGAGAGATTCGATGGGTACTATCATAACCAGTTTTTGGTGGTAAACGATTGCTTGCACAAGTACAGGGTCATGACTAAATAGAAAATTTGAGTTATGAAAAAAAATCAATGACATGATTTTGAAAATTTGATTGTTAGTGAGAGGTATTATGAGTTTGTTAGATATTCTGAACGGAAAACAAAACTTTTTTAAAGTAGCGGAAAAAAATTTATTTTTATAATACTCATTTGAAAATAAAAATTTTCTAGAGTAACGAGGTGAAAATTTTCCTAAATTTTATCGTATTATTCGAAACACTGGTTAATACATTTGCCTTCTGCAGTATGATTTATATGTTTTTGTTTCCGAGCAGTGTCCCGACAAGTCGTTTCCTTATCGTTTATACGACACGTCAAGGGTGATGAAAAATTTCGGCCCAATAGATCACGGCCCAAAATGAGTTTTCCGTCGATGGCTATTTGCTCTCTCTCGGTTCGTAATCGTTTTCAGTGTTGTTGCTGCATCAGAGCATAGAACGGCAATGGCTAACGAAGAAGAGAAGCATCTGGAAGACCAGCTTCAGCTTCAATTGCAAGAGCAGAGAGAGTCTCTCGCCTCCATCAATGAAGCCTTGCTATCTGACGCTTCCAATTCCGAGCTTCTCGCGGTTATTTTCTTTTCCCTCTCTCCTCCAATTTCAAGCTTCTGTTTGGTTTCCAAGAAATAATCATTGAACGAGGGAAAATTATTCGGAACATTTCATTTTCGTTAACACTGCAGAAAAAAGTCTCAAGTTAATGCAGTAAAGTTGATTACAGGTCTATGCTGGAAATAAATGAACAGAAAAGGTTTGTGACAGTTTAGGGAAATGCCCAACCTTAGATGCATAAATTTCAATTCCTTTATACGTGTTTGCTTTGCTATACATCGGATTCAGCTAGTCAATAAGAAAAATGTTTGTTTCAGACCCTCGTATAGACAGTCTTCAGCTTTTTTTATTTCTGGATCCTAGTACACATGGTGAATACCTGTAATTTCAGGTTTCATAACTTGTTGAGCCATTCTATCAGAAGAAAACTGTCTTGGTTCAAGGGTATGGATCAATGATTTGGTTTGTGTCAGAACTAGGAAGACCATAAAGTTCTATTTTTGCCATGTAATGGATGACTTGTTTTGCGTCACATTTCAATTTTATTATATATCAAAAAGTATTCTTGATTACTTCTGGATTCTGAGGCTTGATCAATTCTATTACGTCTATCTGTGGTATTTAATCTTTTGATTGTTCCTAGTATTTACCATTTTAAGTGTATCAGGTTCATGAAGAGCTTGTTGAGGCAATTAAAGATGCAGAGGAGGGGCTGCTTCACCTCAAACGTGCACGGCTATTACGAGAAGCTGATTCTGTGCTCGATAGTTTCAACCATACCTCTGCGGAGGCCAAGGCAGAGCCTCTTGATCCCAAGAATGTTGAACCTGAAACGTTAGAAGATAGAGCTTACTCTGTAGGATCAAAATGTATATTCCGCTATGTTGATGGGCGTTGGTATGATGGTCAAGTTTTTGGGTTTGAAGCTTCTGATTTGGCAAAGATTTCTTTCCTTACACCTACATCTGAAAATATGTTGGTAAGTGCTATTCTGCTTTCCCTGTTGCAGTTATTTTCTCCTCGCTATATCAATTGTTATATGTATCATACAATGACTTGTTTGTCAATTTGTTGATCAAAAGCCAATGTAGATCCCATAAAAGAAATAGGAACTGTCATCCTTTGGCTACTGGAGAAACAATTATAATATTGACATTGCATCAATTATTTTTAAAATTATTTCACCAATAAAATTTAGTGTGTATTAGTTATTTTGTATAGATGACACTGAAAAGAATATAGAAAGAGTCCCAATGGGGCACATGATATATTAGATATCATTCTGACCCAACAGACTAGTCTAATAGGTGAAGGGCCAATATGTATATCAGCTCTTCCTTAACTCTTTAATTATCCAATGTGAGACCCACAGTCAAATATGGACACCTAATGATTTCCCCCTCCTCATTGAGTCTTTGGTTACATCGGTTTCCTCACACTCTTTTGCCCAAATGTTAAACTGTTCTGCTCCATGCCTTATTGGTGCACCTCATTCTACTCCAGGCCCACTAAAAAGCAGGGATTGTGGTTCCATATGTTACCGGCCCCATACACAAGTAGATTACCTGACCTACTTACTAGAAGGGTCCACAGTTATAAGC
The DNA here is from genome assembly GCA_036897745.1 of Erodium moschatum. Lineage (NCBI taxonomy): Eukaryota > Viridiplantae > Streptophyta > Magnoliopsida > Geraniales > Geraniaceae > Erodium > Erodium moschatum. The sequence continues at coordinate 7,191 of JAYMSV010002413.1, forward strand.
AGCGTTCTAAAATTCGGGATAACTCGGGGAGATATCGGTGGAACTTGTCCACTGAGTTCGAGAGGTGCTCTTCGGTTGAAAACTTAAAGGTTCATGCTGTACACCTCCACAATGAAGATGTGGGTATGAATGCAATTGGGCCGGGTAGGGTGGGGATGGGTTAGGTAACTAGAAACAAAGTTTAGATGCATGTTGAGGCCACTACTTCAGGCTTATTTAGGGGTATATTCGCATTTGATATTTTAATGTATAGGGAGATGCTTTAATGAGTCCTTTGTCTGTGCTTCTCTGTGTATTTATTTTTCATCTATGTTATTGATAAAGCTTCTTCATTTGTCTAGAAAAACAAAATAAAATAATTGTGTTGACATAAAATAGGTTTTAATAGATTAGGTATCAGCACTCAGGTAAACCAGTTCACTGCATTATTGTGCATTCAAGCTGCTGACAAAATTGAGTTTCACTTGTTGAAAAATGATAAAGTAAATGTGAACCAAATTGAATAGTTTTTAGAGATCTGTGTTTTAGATGGTTTGTCAAAACAGCGTTTTCAATCTGTTATGCATTATTAGAAAAGTACAAAGTTCCAAAACACATTTCTTCAATGAACCAAGTTATATAATATACGGCATCTAAGTACTAGAAGATGTTTCATCTATGGAAAGCAGCAGTATATATGCAGTTTATTTACCCAGCTATACCCTCATTTTCATGCATACACAGATCAGTTAACAATAGATTGGAATCCTTTAGCAGAAAAATAAGGAACAATTTGCTTAATATTACTCAGCCCCATGCCGCTGACCACCACAATGAAGCTTATATTAATATATGGAGTAAATATTTATTATCTCTCTCATGTCATTTACTAATGCTAGACTGCCTAAGTGCAGATGTGCAAGTTCTTTCTACAGCAACGGTGTCGATTTGGCACTAACTGTCGCTTGTCACATGGTATGTTTAAGTCGTCTCCAGTTTAAGTATGAGAATTATTTCCTATTCCTAATTTGCTACCCATTCCTACTTTATTCCTTATCCTCAGTTCGTTAGTTTATTCCTTATTCCTAGTTTGTTACCTATCTCTTGTTTGTTTCTCAATTAGTGTTGGACATTGCCTATATAATGGGGTCTCTTATTCCATTGTAGAATTTCATACGAGAAGTTGATTGGAAGTGTCAAATGTATCATATCGGCTGCTTCTGTTTATGTTTCTTCCCCATTCATTCTTGGTCCATGTGCAAAGCCCATTGTGCTACTCGTCTTGCACGCGAGTGGTAGAATTATTTCCTATTCGTAATCTATTTCCTATTTTCCGTAGGACAATCTCTATTAAATATGCTCTCTTGTTATACTTAAAAATTCAACTATTAGAATACAGGGGAACACTCATGTAAAATCCGAAGATTGGAAAGTTGAATATGAAAACTGGAAACTAATCATAGCCGTTGGGTTTATAATTTGAACGGTTGAGATGTTTCCTAACTTAAGTTGGGAGCTTTTCAACCTTAAGAACTTTTCAAGTGGATACAAATGGTTTTTCAGATTTCATTTCAACTTTTGGGATTCATCTGATTGTTACTCTAGAATACTATTTCAAGTTTCTCTTATTTCAATGTGGAGAAACACTAGATTCCCAGAAATTTCCCACTATTAACATTATAACCTGATTCTGTCTACATAGGAATAATTTTATATCATTAAACCTACTATTACCATTTCAGAGTAAATGAGATTGGTGCGGAGATTATTCCTCATGTTGCTCTAGTGGTTCGGTCTGAGACTTCAGATGATTCTACTTCTAGGTGGGGGGCTCTATCCTCTATAGCTAATGGGGAATGGTTTCCAGCTGGGACATCAACTTTAGGCCCCATTTATGGGTGCTCTGAGAAGTTAAGTGCTTGATTCTTCGAGTAAATGAGCCCAAGGTGCTCGCTCTCGGTGTTGCTACGAATAAGGATTCTACATGTCACAATCTTGTTGTGCACTCTGAGGCTGCTTCAGATGGTCATGGTGTTCTGGTTGAGTCCTCTACTATTCACAATTAGGAGGCCTTGGTCCATCATCCTCCTTTAGATGATTTTTGGCCTTGGCTCTAGTTTCAGAGGGTGTTGAACAAGGGCAATTTGTTGGTCCTTCTTCCTTGCCTCATGTAGTTAGGAATGATCTTAATCGATCTTTTGGGTGCTCTATCTGGAAATGAGAGACTGAACTAGACTCTCATTGATCCATACACTGGTACTTTGATCATAGATGTCATTATGGATTTTGCGAAGACCATGGGGGGCAGCTTACCTTGGCAGCGACTCTGAAGCTTTTCGGAAAATGGGCTCCCTTATGAGGCATACTTATAGTAGCAGGGTTGTAGATCCCATAGGTGACCAATTACATGTCTGGCATGGTTGTTATCTCTGATGTCCTTTCTTCACCCTTGTGTCCCTGTTGATGTCATTGGTTTTGTTTTTCGCTTCTTCTGACGCTTCTTTGGGTGGTGGTGTTCTGGTTCGCCAACACTGGGTTTCGAGGGTACCATGGGCCTTTTCGTCGATGAGGGTTGATAGGAGACCTCGTCTACTTGCGTTTTGATTATCTCCTTTTGCTTTCTTTTTTTTGTTTTGTTTGGTTGTGGTTTGGTGGCTCCCATCTCGGGATCCATCCCACTTTATAATAAAGTTTTATTTCATTTCTGATAAAAAAAATCTTATCATTTCAACCTGATTCTGTCTACATTTGAATCATTTTATTTCAAATTCCATTACATATTTTGCTCTTGATTATGTTACAAATGAATCACTTCAATATGGAATATTAATCTGTCCTGAACACAAGTTATGTAATGTGTACATAAGCACTTAGCTAATATGCTTAATAGTGTTAGTTTTTTTCTGCCTCATTGAAATAATTGAACTGTATAAGTATAACCTAGGTGCCTCTGCATATGTATCTTTCTAGGGGCCATATGCAGCATTGTGTCAGTTCTCTCATTTGGCTTTGTAATGAATATTTTGTCTATTATAAACAAATGATGATTAACAATTTTATTACTGTCTGTCTTTAATCATTTACTTGTCTGGTTGCTTTTAGTATCGAAACACTAACATAGAAGTATCTCTACAGGAGTTGATGTTCCTTTATCTTCTTTAAGGAAATATACCCCGACAGTATGGGAGCAATCCCTAGTTGGATCCAGTATTTGGGCAGTCTCGGGTGGTAAGGATGGCCTTTGGAGGGAAGCTGAACTTGAATCATGGGATGATGAGCTTAGAGTGGGGCAGGTTGTTTTCCGAGATGATGGAAGTTCTTCGAGGCTTGGAATGGAAGCTTTGGCACTGTCTGAGTATGCTCAAATGAGTGGGGGTGAAGAAGAAAGTGATTCAGGGTCAGAACAGTATGATTCCACTGATTATGAGGAAGACAGTCCAGAAGGGTTAGGGTTTCTTGACAGCACGGCCCTACAGAAGGGCATACAGACAGACACGGTCATTTTTGCAAAATGGGAGAATCACACTAGAGGCATTGCCTCTAAGATGATGGCTAATATGGGTTATCGTGAAGGAATGGGTTTAGGGGTAGCTGGTCAGGGAATGTTGGATCCCATATCTGTGAAGGTTCATCCAGGAAAGCAATCATTGGAGCATGCTCTTGAGTCTCAGGAAGGTGAAGAAAGAAAACAAGGGAAGAAGCGGAGCAGAGGAGGTATGAGAAAACGTGGGAAAAAGTTTGCAGCTGCAGCTCGAGCAGCAAAAGCCAGAGAGGAATCTAGTCCAGATGTTTTTAGTCTGATCAATAAGCAACTTGCAAATTGTGAAGCTATGAGTGGTGCGTCAACCAAGAAGCAGCAAAACCGAGGTGCAGAGGGGGAGAAGAAAGTGGACAGGCGGGCTCTAGTTGCGTACGATGATGAGGTGAAGGAGTTGAAGAATAAAGTGGAGAAGCTGGAAGAAATGGTAAATA
>JAYMSV010002414.1:0-11139 GCA_036897745.1 Erodium moschatum
TTCTCTCTCGCCGATCACCGCCATGGCTCATCGCTCCGACTCCGATTCTCGCAATCACCTCTCCGTCACGCCGCCCCACCAGATCTCCAAAGGTATTTCCCGATGCTCGAACCTCCACAACACTCTCTTCTCCTTCTCCCCTCTTCACCGACCCCGTCGTCTTCGTCGCAATGGCCTCGCTCGCACTCTGAGAAACTCTGTGTTCAGCGCGTATCGCTGATTGAAGTTGTGTTTCTCTGTTGAGTTTTGTCTATTCCGTTTATACAAATCTCTGGTATTTTTAGGGTTTTGGTCTATTCGCGCAAATGCAGATATTTTTAATTGATCGTTCTCGAATTTGATTCTGGCGAGTTCCATTTAGATTTTTGGAGTGAGGCGTCGATGTTTTTTTTTTTTTTTTTAATTTTATGGAGGAATCAGTTTTTATATTTGGGATTTTCTTCAGGATATCTGTGGAATGTGACGTTGATTTCTGTTTCTGACTTCATTTTTTTCCACATTAATTTTTGGCGGCTGCATTGCTCATCACTCGTCACTGCACTGATCAAGTTGTGGAGTGTGATTTTTTTTTTTCTGTGCACTTCGGTTATGTTTATAAAAATGTTTTTTTTTTTGCAAAATCGGCAATTAAAGCTGTATGAATTTTAATTCAGGTTTAATTATCCTTTGGGGTGTTTGAAAAAAATTGTCAGAGGAATTAAAATCTTAATACGCCCATGAAATTAGTTCCCTTTATGTAATTTATTGTCATTTCTTGTGATGCCACTGATTACTGTCCTTTTCTCTAATGATTTATTGGTATGGTTCAGTATTTTATTCCCCAAGGTTTAAGGCTTGTATACCATATGTAGGAATAATGACTTGGTCATTTATGTGAAGAGACATCAGTTTTGTTATTTGCTTGCATTTACATGTTTGAATATTGGAAAGGTGAAATAGTAACTTGGCTATTTATGTGAGCGGACACGAGTTTGGTTATTTGCTTGCATACCCATGTTTGAACATTAGAAAGATGTAAATTTAAATGTAAATGAGTGCTAGTACTTCATTAACACCTATTTATATATCTATCTGGGTTTTCTTCCAAGAAACCATTAAACCCTTAAACTGGATTTGACATTGTCAGTATCATTTAATCGTATTATATCCCCTTAAATCCCCAAAAAAGGAACAAGCTGTTGGCTGTCAACTCTGTTCAGGACTGTTGTTCCTGCAACCAGATTCATGACCTTTCAGCTTCACTAGTATCACAAGTGAAAATCAGATCAATATATGTGCTTATTGGTTTAAAAGTATGCCCTTGTTCATCATTGCTACTAAAACATTTGTACATTTTTACGCTTTTTAAAACAAAATGGGATTTTATGAAGTCATACGTTGGCATTCAGCCTTTTACACTCCTTTTCCTTTCTGTGTTTCGTATAGGCTATTTTGCAATAGCATTGTTGGAGTTGATGTTTTGTGTTTCTAATCTAACTGGAAGGTTATAATTGAACATAACGTGGGCCCTATGTACATTTGGATGTGGTATGCGTCAAAATCATTGTGTTCTTTTGAGGCTGTATTTTGCATGGTATTTTGGAAATGTTCTGAGCGTGAATAAAGTGGAAAAATGTAAAGGGACTGACAATGGGGGAAGAACATTTAATGTGCATGTGTTCAGTAAATAAGCGTCAAAGAAAAAATATTGAACTTTTATAATAAGAGAGTGAAAAAGGATTCTAAGCACTCATGGATTATGTCGGTAGACTGATTGATTCCCTACCCCCCACTCTTAAGTTTACTTTGGTTTCAGCTTCCAAACCTATCTTGCTCAACATATCCTCTGTCTTTCCATTTATCTTTATTCTCTAGTTACTTTTCTTCCTAAAAACAGATGTTTTTCCAGTGCCGTTTGTTTTGTGTTTCTGAGAACTATTAACATGCCATTAAAATCCTAGAATTCACGAGGACTATCTTAGTGTCATTTAATTTTGCAACCACTTAATTTTTTATCATGTTGGACATTTTTAACAGTTCAGCAATTTCATATTCTGTCACCATATCCGGTTACTTATTATAGTCAAGTTTATTTTCTTTTTATCCAAGCTGAGTTCAGGATATCGCAACCAGTTGGTAATATTTCAGTGACATGTATATTGAGGCTTCTATATGTATGCAGATGCTCGTGGAACTGACAATCTCATTCCACTTTCACCACAGTGGCTTCATTCGAAGTCAGGGGACAATAAGCCAGTAATAGGAGCTGGGGTGTGTTATCATTACTTTTGCTACTGTTATATTCTGTTTTTTTTCCCCAGTAAATCAACCACTGTTTTTTTAATCATACACGTCAATTGGGAGGGATAATCCAAAGCTTCACCAAATAGCAATTCGGTCTTTGTTTTTTGTACAGGAAAATCATCCGGGTTCATACTCACCTCCCGGTTCTCGCATGGACATGATGAAGGTACCTAGAAATGGTGAAGACGTGAATGATACTCAGAAGAAAAAGGATGTTTTCAGGCCATCCTTGCTTGATATGGAAACTGGTCGACGTGATCGTTGGCGTGATGAAGAAAGAGACACCAATTCTTCCATCCGCAAAGATCGTTGGAGAGAGGGTGATAAGGAGCTCGGTGATACCCGCCGATGGACTGAAAATTCATCTTCAAGACATTTTGGTGAAGTGCGTCGAGTCCCATCTGAGCGCTGGACTGATTCAACTGGCAAGGATAATAACTATGATCAACGTCGTGAGAGCAAATGGAATACTCGCTGGGGGCCTGATGATAAAGAGGCTGAAGGTTTGCGGGAGAAGTGGATTGACTCGGGGAAAGATGGTGACACTCTTCATGACAAGGGATTGGCTAATCCAAATCATGGAAAGGATGAGAGGGAGGGAGATTATTATCGACCTTGGAGACCCAATTCTCAAGGCCGAGGAAGGGGAGAACCCGCTCATCCCCCTACTCTAACGCCAAGCAAACAAATCTCCACATTTTCTTCTGGCCGTGGACGTGGGGAGAATACTCCTCCAACCTTTTCCATAGGTCGTGGAAGAGTGAATCCTGGTGGAAGTATAGGCAATGTTCCTACTCATTCTCAATCATTAGGAGCGTTAGACAAAGGTGAAAGTGGCCATGGTGACCAATCCTTATTAAGATATAATAGAACAAAATTGCTTCACGTTTTTAGGGTGACTGATATGAGTTCATATAGAAAGTTAGTGGATGGGTTTGTGCAAGTGCCCTCTATTACTCAGGAGGAACCCTTGGAGCCTTTGGCACTTTGTGCTCCTAGTCATGAAGAACAGGTAATGTTATGAAGAATTGTTTATCAACACTGTTGTTATTTTCAGTAGCTTATTTTTTTTCTTTACTCGTGTAGGCTGTTTTGAGGGGAATTGACAAAGGTGACATATTAAGTAGTGGTGCACCTCAGATTTCTAAAGATGGATCTGCTACAAGGAGCCCAATGGATCATGCACAATCTAGGCGAACCAAGATTGGTAGCCTATTTTTTCATATTATTCCTAATATTTTACTGTATATTTCCCTGTAGAGGTTGACTGTTGTTGTAACATGTTGACTGAGCAGGCAGTAGAGAAGATTTGCCACTTGCAGGTGATGATTGCAAAGATGATAACTTTGATGATTCAAAAGGGGGCAACACAAATTATTCAGAGAACTCTTATCATGCGAAACAATTTCAGCATCCTGGGTCCAACATGAAGATGGAAATGGTGCAGGATCATATGACATATCCAGATAACAGATTTAGAGCTGAAGGTGTGTCTTTTTTATTGTGATATTTTATCATCCAGGCTGGCAGGTGTCTTGAAATGAAAGCTCATTGTTGGATTCCAAATGTGTTTAATAGCACCCTAGCCCAGTATGGTTCTTTCGAAATAAATAAAGAAGTAATAAGCATATTATCAAGTGTTACAAATCTAGAGAGAACTGGAAAATATAAATTGAGTGTTACTAAATGAACAAAGTGGTAATTTCTGTTGGATAATGATATTATGGACTATGAAGGATGATTCAGTTTTTATGTTGAAATTTATTGTTGTATTTGGCATCTTCTGGTCAATGCACTTGGATGGTAAAATAGGCTTTCCTATTGTGTGGCTTTATTTCTTGGTGATTATATTTAATAGTAGTACTTTTTGTGCAGCTTCGAAAGAAGACGGTGGCTCACTTAGAAAAGGTGATGTACTAATTAATAAGGAACCAGGCATGCAAGGAAACACTTCTGCTCATCCTGGGGGCATGTGGCGAGCTCACTCATTCGGGGAACGCTCTAATCCTGGCCATGATTGGAGGGAGGCCTCCAATGATATCAGGTCAAGGACTCCTGATATGGGCTGGTCCCAATCACATAAGGATATTGGGAATGAGGCTAATTCATCTTACCTCAGAGAAGAAGCTAAATGGCAAAGACAGCCTTCTGCTCTGGAAAGGGAACAAGATGCAAGAAAACTTATGCCGCCCTCTCCAGAGGATCTAATCCTTTACTATAAGGATCCACAGGGTGAAATTCAAGGTCCTTTTCCTGGAGTTGATATTATTGGTTGGTTTGAAGCTGGATATTTTGGCATCGATTTGCTTGTTCGTCCTGTAAATGCATCAGATGGCACACCTTTTGCCTCACTTGGGGATGTGATGCCCCATCTGCGAGCTAAAGTGAGGCCACCCCCTGGATTTAGTGCACCAAAACAGAGTGATTTTGCTGATTCACCTGGTAAGCCAAATTCTGGTCTTCATGGCTCTCTGAGTGAAATCGATAAGATGCGAAATGAAGTGAGGAATATACATGGTTCGGCAACTGAAGCTGAAAATATGTTTTTGGAATCCTTGATGTCTGGTAATCCAAGCAATTCTGCCCTGGAAAAGTTTGCCTTATCTGAAGGTTGGTATTGTAATGAACTCATTTATGTATATTGAACAAAAGGTGCTTTTGTATTGTAGCCTGTTTATAGTATTTATTTATTTATTTATTTTACATTTCAAACATATTGCTTGCTATCACTTGGCAGTTTAAATTGATTGATTGTATCTTCTTTGCAGGCCTGCAAGGATTTCTTGGAAATAATTCTACCACTATGCCACCATCTGGGGTAGATGGTGGGAACCATCTTTACCTTCTGGCCAAGAGAATGGCACTTGAGCGGCAGAGATCTTTACCCACCCCCTTTCCTTATTGGCCAGGTAGAGATGCTTCCTCCGTCATTTCAAATGCAGAAGTTGTTCCTGTCCCTCCAGTACCACAGAATCCTCGTCTGCCTCCGCACTCTCAAAGCTCTGATTTTATGTCTATCCTCCAAGGCTTATCTGACAGACCTCCCTCCGGAGGTGGAAACTCTGTTGGTAATTGGTCAAATTTCCCAGTACAAGGGGGGATGGATCCCCTCAAGGAGAAGATTGACATGTATCACAACCAGAATTTTCTGCCCCAAGCTCCATTTGGGATCCAACAACAGAGGATTCAACCACAGAACCAACCTATAACAAATTTACTCGCCCAAGCTATGGATAATCCATCTAGTTTATCTCAAGATCCACAAGTACAAGCTCTGTTGCAACAGCAATACTTAATGCAATTGCAATCCCAGGCAACACCTCCAACTCAGCAGCTGTCAGTGTTAGATAAGATACTGTTACTTAAACAACAACAACAGAAACAGGAGGAACAGCAGCAGTTGCGCCAACAGCAGTTACTCTCACAGGTTCTGTCAGAGCAGCATTCTAACCAGCGTTTCATTGATCCATCTTATGGACAGTTACAGTCTACTGGAATGCCACCGAATAGTGCATCACTTGACTCTGGTCGGCTCCAGCCATCACCAGAGATGTTTAATATGAGCACACAAATGCCAGTTCCCAACCTGCAAGATGAACGAGCCACAAATGCTGTGAATTTAGCACCTCATGTTTCCAAAGATGTTAATTATGGTGCTATTTCTGAAGCTTCTTCTGGACATCTTCCCCATCAAATGTTTGGGAATTTTACTCACCAGAAAAGTTGGGGTTCTACTCCTGAACAAGTTCATGATGTCCATCCAGAGGGAACAATGCCGCACACAAATCAAGCCAATAGCACGCTTTCACAGGATGAACTGAACAATAATTTGGCATCGTCCCTTCAGCAGAAACCTGTTTATGCTTCTAACCATGTTTCTCCTATAAGTTTGGAACAGTCTTCCAAAAATAATCTGAGCACTGAGGGAAGAGTTGCAGTTGCAACATCTAACCCTGCTTGTTCTGGACCGTTGGAGAGTCCAGGGACTATAGTGTCTGGTCTAGCTGTAGCAACCTCTGAGAATGAAATGTCCGTGCCAAAAGATATTGATAATGCCAATGTTCTGCCAGAAAATGCTGCTGACAACCAGGTGGTTGAGAAAGAAATAGGCAAAGATGTGCCTACTATAGCAGAGGTTAAAACGGCTGAAATCCGGGAGGTAAAAAAAGTTTCCGAGAAGAAGTCAAGAAAGCAAAAATCGTCAAAATCGTTGTCTTCTGAACAGGCCAAGGAAGTATCAAAAACGACACAGCAGTCAAAGCAGTCAGAATTGAAGACGCAAAGTAGTTCAGGGAAACTGGTGGATGGAACTCCTCAAACAGACAAAGATAAAAAGTCAGGAATTTCTGTTGAAGTTACAGATTCTCAACAAATGAAGAGCTTATTGCCTGCAAATGTTGTTGAGGCCGTGGAAGTTAAGATTGATTCCACTATGGCTTCCTCTGGGTCAGTACAGAGCTCCCAAATAAATTCTGCACAGCGAGCATGGAGGCCTGCTCCTGGTTTTAAGCCAAAGTCATTACTGGAAATCCAGCAGGAAGAACAAAGGAGGGCACAAACAGAAATGGCAGTCTCTGACAGTAGCACTTTTGTCAACCCTATGACCTTGTCTACTCCTTGGGCTGGGGTAGTGGCCAACCCAGAATCTAAAAGTTATAAAGAAATTCAAAGAGATACTGGATATACGGAGTTAAATCTTGGAAAGCATGAAAATTCTCTGACGGCGAAGGGAAAGAAAAGCCAATTACATGATCTCTTAGCAGAGGAAGTTCTGTCAAAATCACCTGAGAAAGAGAGAGTTGTTCCAGACAATGAATCTACCTTACCTTCCCCACAGTTAACTACAGATTATTTGGATGATGGAAACTTCATTGAGGCGAAAGAAACCAAAAAGAGCAGGAAGAAGTCTGCAAAAGCAAAGGGAGCTGGAGCCAAGACCTCATTACCCATTGTTAGTGCTGAAGTGCCTGTTGCATCAAGTCCTGTTGAGAAGGGGAAATCTTCCCGTTCTGTTCAGGAAAAGGAAGTGCTGCCTGCAATCCCATCCGGTCCTTCTTTGGGAGATTTTGTCCTCTGGAAGGGCAGTGGTGAGCCAGCAAACTCTACTCCTGCTCTAGCGTGGTCCACTGAGTCCGGAAAGTCTTCTAAGACAACATCTTTGAGAGATATCCTGAAGGAGCAGCAGAAAAAGTCCTCATCTTCTATTCAGCACCAAAACCATGTGCCGGTTCCTCAAAAGCCTCAACCAGTTCCTCAGAAACCTCAACCAGCACATGGAAGTGGTCCTTCATGGTCGATCACTGGATCATCCCCGTCAAAGGCTGCGTCTCCCATACGAGTTAATTCATCACAATCAAAATATAAAGGCGATGATGACCTTTTCTGGGGTCCAGTTGATCAATCGAAGCAAGATACTAAGCAGTATGATTCTATTACTTTGAAGTTCTTTTCATTAATGATCATCCTTCGATTTTCATGGTCTTCTACTGAAAACTGTTTTGTATTCGTGCTGCATTTTGTTTCAAACCAATTTCATGCAGATTTTGTTATGCTTTGTGAGTAGGGAAATAAGTTATGTTGCTTATATGCAGGCCGGACTTCCCTAATCTTGCAAGCCAAGGCAGTTGGGGGAACAAAAGCACTCCTGTAAAAGGAACATCAGCTGGGTCATCAAACCGCCAAAAGTCGTCACCTGCTCCTGCTCAACCATCCATGAAAGGAAAAAAAGAAGACATGACCAAACATTCGGGTAAGGCATTGCGAGACCAATGGTTTTGCATCGATTATGGGTAGGCATCCTCACTTTATTTTATCCCTCATTTGCAGAGGCCATGGACTTCAGAGATTGGTGTGAAAACGAGTGTGTCAGGCTTATTGGGACGAAAGGTAAAATATTTTTGCTTTTAATTGGGACAAAACTTGTACTTTTTGTTCTTCAAATATAGGATCTTTTTCTGATTGGAAAATGTCCACGTATCTCATCACAATTATCTCTTGATTTGAGTGTTCTCTCATGTCATTTTTTGTTTCCAATCCTTCTCTCTTTTTCCAGATACAAGCGTCCTGGAGTTCTGTCTAAAGCAATCCAGAGCGGAGGCTGAAATCCTTTTGAAAGAGAATCTGGGGTCTGCCGATCCTTATCACGAGTTCATTGACAAATTCCTGAACTACAAGGATTTTTTACCGGCAGATGTGCTTGAGATTGCTTTCCAGAATCAAACGGACCGGAAGGTGACCGGGTTTACTGTGAACACTGAGAAAGCAGGTTACGGTGGAGATAACGACGCATACTCGACTGCAGGAACAGAAGGTCCAGCAAAAGGGGGAGGCAAGAAAAAGGGGAAGAAAGGAAAGAAGGTTAGCCCGTCGGTTCTGGGTTTTAATGTAGTGAGTAACAGGATCATGAAGGGTGAGATCCAGACAGTGGAGGATTAATGAGGAAGAGTGTTAGTGAGCAGTTGTATAGACATTTCGTTTTAACTGACTGTAAATGGCTTCACTTAGATTTTCCCCCCCTCTAATAGAGAGCACCAGCCGTAGCAGCAGCGCTTTATTCTGCTGGAGCGATTTTGATTTTGTGAAGTAGTATTTATACAGTAGAGCTCTTTTATTTATGTCTCAATAGAAAACCTGAGCAAGGCTCAAATTTTCAGCCTTGTATCATGTGCTTTTTCTAGCTTATTGTTTGAAGCCTGTTTTTATGGTTACTCCAGGGAATTTTGGCTTCTAATGCCAAGTTGTCCATGGAAATCAAAATGTTTGGTTCCCTTTTGGAGACTAAGTTGGCCTAGCAGTTTTATTTATTTATTCATTTATTTATGTTATGGCACTGTCAGTTGTGATTGCCTAAAAATGATGGTGGTATGTGGGTTCAGGTGCTTACGGGAATTCAATTTAGCTTTACTGGATAAACATGTGTGGAGAGTGTATCAGAAGAGTCTTGAGAGAGAACTTATGAAAGTGAGGTACTTCCCAAAGCAGACTTTGTTGGAAGCTTTATTTGGCATGAAAGACTTTATGCTGCCAGGTCCATCCTAACCACTGTTCTAAAAATCCCGTCCAGACCCCGCCTAGGCGCCCGCCTAGTCCCTATTTCCTTGTTGGCCGACCCGAATAATTCAATTAATCCCCAATTAATCGCCGTTTAGTCCCCGATTAATCCCCAAAAGGCACTAGCCGTCCGACTAGCGCCTAATGTTTTTTAGAACCTTGATCCTAACGTCTCCCATACACGTGCACGTGATACGGCAGCGAGGTCGAAACTTCCTGAGAGCGGCGACACTATCAATCCCGGACCATTGACGCCGCCGACCCTGTTTGAGAGTTACATTATAAATATTAAATACCAATATGACTGATTTTTAAACACGAGAACTGAAAATACGTGAAATTCAAGGAGATAGTCTCATTTACACTCGAGGAAGAGAGAGAGGGTTCCATTCTTTTCCAATGTGCATCAAAGAGCGTGCAAGAGCAAAAAGAACGGAATGATGCTAGAAAAATAGTCTTCCACCTTAATCACCATCGAAAAAGAAGATGACTTTATTGTTGGATTAAAATCTTTTTGGTGGACACATATATTTAGTGTACATGTTATCACTAAGGTTAGATACAATTTACAGTGACTAGTTGAGATGTTTGTATAGGTATATTTAAGGTATCATGGAATTTAAAAATGTAGATAGCAAGTTGTAATTTTCTTTTGTTGAGGAGTCGAATTGAAATTACAAATAAATTACAGGCAGTGGTTATCTACAAATAAGGGATTATGATCCTCAACAGAAAGACTTTGACAATTAGAAACCTTTTGGTTTCCTCTCCACTTTTTTCTCACCCTATCTGAGAGTTAAAATTCATGTAGCAAGTCTAATTCATTAGAAGACCATAATCATGCTCTTGTTCATCATTTGATCTTCAACGGCTTCAAGTAAGTAACATTTATATTTCCGCTGCTCTGATCTTGTGTTCCTATTAGTTCAACAAAAATCGTAAAGCATGTTTCGGGTTTATGGATTGACACTTTGGTTGTTGTTTGGTTGATCCATAAATCCACTCAAAACCTACACCGACAGAACAAAAAGAGAACCAATATCCTAAGTGCAACGAAACAGAACCAACGGCCACCTTGGACAGAGATAAAACGCCAGGCGACGAAGGAGGAAACAACATGTAGCAACAAAGAATGGCAGGAGAAAGCACCACCGACGACTTCATAGGCAACCAAGGTGGTGTTGTAAAGCAGTCGGAAGCAGCGAAACCCTAAATAAAAAGACTTTAGAGAAAGGGAAAAACAATAGAGAAGCTAAGACAAAAAAAATATCGACCAGGTAAACATATAAGGAACGATTAACATTTAAAACTTAAGTACGATAGCCAACGTCTTAACGAACTAAGCTTAAGCAAGAAAAACTATAAAACATCAAAAACTGGTCAATGTTAACACTAATCAAACTCCGTTGCTACAAAATGGCACCACGCGAGGATTATAATTCACTATGTAATAGTATCTTAAATTCGTCGTTAAGTTATTTCAAATTTGTATCAAGCTATCGTACTAAACTTCACATTTGTATCGATGTGAACTTTTATATTATATAAATTTAGCCCAATAAGGGGAAAATCTTAAAAGAAAACACACATATATATACCATTTTTCTCCTATTTGTACATATTTTAAAACATTAAACATTGTATTTTACTTGTAGATTTTAATATTAATTTTAGACATCGATACACAAACTGAAATGACATGATACAAGTGATAAAACAAAGTATAATTATTCCTTCCCGGGTAAATAATACTATAAACACGAAAACGACGTCGTTTCGTAGTTCCCGCTCTCACTGATCGCCAGA
>JAYMSV010002415.1:0-11137 GCA_036897745.1 Erodium moschatum
CAATTGGTCCTTCTGGACTTTTCTGGGTTGCTCTGGTTGTTTGGTGTTCATTTTCATCTCCCCTTGTGTGGGGCTTCATGTTGTTTTTTGTTCATTTTCATCTCCCCCTGTGTGAGGCTTCAAGTTTTATTGTGTTCCTTTTCATCTCCCCGGTGTGGGGCTTCACGAGGTTCCAATAAGGAATGCTCTTGGTTGTATTCACCTTCACCCACCGCGTTCTTCACTTCAAATAACCGGTGTTTTAATATATGCTTTGCTGATAAAAAAAAGTATGTAAGACTCTAAAGTAGAGTTGCCGACAATGTAACTTGTACATTGTCTCGGTAACACCATATGAGAATGATTGAGATATGCATCAGACATTGGCTCAATCATACATATGATGTCAAATACTCAACCCGACACGTCATATGCCTAGAGTGTTACAATTAGGTACTAATCAGACCACAGTGAAAGTCACCACACTGTATAGTAAACAACTAAGGATGGTTATTCTACAAGAATGTCGTGAAGATAAGATGGTTGTAATACAAAATATAGAGAGCCGTTGGCGAAGCGTGAACTGACCGTTTCGGTTTTATTCAAGGCACCTATTCTTGATTTCAATCCCGATTCTTCATGCCGAAGCATCGTCTATTCCTTTTCTATATCGTTGTGATTCTCAACTCCGACCTTAAAACTCAAATCAGAATCGTTCCTCTAACACATTATGTACATGCTCTTGTATTTCGTGTCAGGCTACTACTCTAGAGTGGGAGTTGAGGAGGTCAATTCCGTAATTTAAACCAAGCTTGTGCCTCTGAATCAGATCAGCGGAAAGGAATTTCCAGCTGATTCAATAAACCCTCGAGCTTCAAACCGGTGCGTGTCTCTCTCTGCAGCACAGCTACCAATTTTCGCAACAATCCGATAGCATGCACGGTACCATCTTAACGGATTAAACTTTCCCGTCTTCTTCCCCTCTCTTCTAGGGTTTTTGCTCCTCCAATTTCCATGCCGATTTTGTAAATTTCCCTGACAATGCTTGTTTTGCAGTTTTTTTCTGCTCAGAAATCTGAAATACGCAATTGATTGGAGCGTCGCCATGAGTTCATCGGCAGCTGATACTTTACCAGCTATGCAGGTACCTTCATATGTGTATGATTGTCTTGTTTGTGCTTGTTTTGGAGTGGTGGGTGTTACGGATTCTTGGCTTATACTGTTTACTTAGAGTGGAACATATGTTTATTATCCTCTGGGACCATTATCAATTGGGTCTGCGCTGTTTTCATAATTTAGAGCTCACTAATTTGATTTTACTGTTTAATGGACTGCTGGGAACTAAAAAAGTCTTATGTTTTATCTTTAGTCATGTGATTAATAAGCTGACATGGATACACAAAGCAAAAATGTTTGGCTTTGCTAAAAAATCTTATGTTTTGTCTTTAGAGCTTGCTGAAGCAAAAAATCAGTTTTTTGGTAATCACATTTGCCGTTTGATGAAGGGTTTGTGCATGGAAAAGTTGTGAAGCAAAGAGGAATACCATATGGGTAATTTTTATTTGGGTTAGGAATAGCTGGCCTGCGAAGGAAAGCCTCTGTCTTTGCTTTCACCCAGGGATGTATGTTTATCACTGTCATGATCCTCTATGCCAGTGCTGCTAGATATTTGTTGTTTATTATTTGCCAGTCATTCATTTTAGGTAATTGACAAATCTGCTGGAGAGCATAGGTAGCTGTAGTTTACGCTAAACTTTAGCTTTTATTCACTTTCTTGTGGTGGGATAGCATTATTGGTCTATTTGAGACATACACAGTTTTTCTTTCTGGCAAATGGTCTTCCCTCGAATGTCTGTGTTCTTCCTATTCAACTTTGCAATGGCCTACTTCAGTGCAGTTCTATCTTCTCTGCTCACTTAAGTGACTCGGTTAATAAGGGATATTTGAGAGTTGTGACTACTGTGTGCGGTATATACGCGCATAATACCTCTAGAAAAAAAATTGTGTATTAAAATGGTTGTACTTCCATGTTCAGATGTTCTTCTAAAGCACTTTTATGTGTGTTTGAAGTTTTATCATGTAAGTAGCTGAAATAATATTTAGCTTGTCTACCATATAACTTCAGCATGGTTTATAGTCCCTTGTCTTGGTTTTAAATATGATACCTACGATTTTTTGTGACAAATAGGATATGAACCATCCAAAATGGTCGGGAAATAAATAGTAATGCATTTGGTGCAAAGGAATGTACCACAAATGCATGTGCACATACGTCTATGTATTATCGTATTGTTTGACATGTCACTATTGCACCGGCCCCAGATTTATCTTATAATCATCTTTTGGCAGGAAATTATGTTGGAGTTCCGTGCTGGTAAAATGATCATGGAAGGTAAAAAGGTTGTCCCTGATACAAGAAAAGGATTGGTTCGTGTAGCAAGGGTACGGTGAATGTGTTATTTGTTTACATATTTGACTCCTTGCTTTTAGTTTGTTCCATCCTTCAAACATGATATTTATAATCATTTCATTGTCAGGGTGAGGAAGGACTGGTCCACTTTCAGTGGTTGGATAGAACTCTAAATGCTATTGAAGATGTATCCTGATGCTCGTGCTTCTGTTTTTTATTTTAGTAGTGTTATGAACTTATACTTCTTCAAGTGCTGTTGATTGGTTGATGTCTCTTAAGCGTCTTCTTTTGGGAAATATAAGCATTTGTTTTTCTCTTTGTTGACATGTCAATTAACAACTGGTGTGGAAGACCTATAGGTATATCATATAACTTTTTTGTATACCCTTGCTTCGCCATTTGTTGCTAGAACTTTTCAGTTTTCCTTAAAATATGGAATTACAGGATCAAATTATATTTCCCGATGAGGCAGTTTTTGAGAAGGTATGTTCACTTTGTTTGAGTTTGTAGCATTTATGATCTAATAATTGAAATTCATCAAGGCTGCTCTTGGTTTGCTCAGGTCAATCAAGCATCTGGAAGGGTTTACATTCTAAAGTTCAATACAGATGATAGAAAGTTATTCTTTTGGATGCAGGTTATTTATTGATATTGTTCTCTCTCACACACTCAGTCTTTAGGTGTAGAATTCTGACAAGAATTTTCTAATTTCTTCCAGGAGCCCAAA
The DNA here is from genome assembly GCA_036897745.1 of Erodium moschatum. NCBI lineage: Eukaryota > Viridiplantae > Streptophyta > Magnoliopsida > Geraniales > Geraniaceae > Erodium > Erodium moschatum. The sequence goes on from JAYMSV010002415.1 coordinate 3,117, forward strand.
GCTGATGGTGACTCTGAGCTGTGTAGCTCTGTCAACTACCACATTAATAGACCGATAGGTATTTTTTTTTCCTGCAATTAGGTTCTCTGTTAACTATCATATAACTCAACATTGAGCCAATTTTTTTTGGTTTTGTACATTTATCCTCCCTTGTAAACCTATTTTACTGCTTGAAGGCCATATGTTTCGTCACACAGGATAAGCTATAATTCTTCTCACTGGCTATTCCGCCCCTTCTGTTTACCTGTGACTTTTATATTCACTAGAAAATACTTGTCTCTCATGCCCTCTTCATTTTTCCTATATGAACTTTTAGTTTTTGAAGTGATTGAACACTTGCATGTGATTAAGCTGTTTTTCATTCTGATATTCAGTTATTTGAATGTATGTACTAGTATGATGCTTTTACTATTTATATTTCTTTTCCTCTGTAAGTTGGACTGTATTTATAATGATTATAGCATTTGATGTGTATCATTTTAAGGTGGAATTTTTTGTTCTTTTGAATTATTGGCATTTTCGTTTCAGCTATTACTTACTCTTCTGTATACCTTTCAACTACAGTTTGTCTTGAAGCATGAGTAGTACTGATCTATATGTGACTGTGAATGATGGATGCAACATGTAAAACCCAAATCTGATAAAGAACTCTACCACTTTTATGAATAATTCATTAGTCGACTCCGGAAATTTATAAAAATGACTTAGTGTTGGACCATCTAAAATTCAAGGTTTAAAGCTAATGAGCACTTACTACTGAGTTGTTTAACGAGAAATTCAATGCTGTGATTTTCATTTGCAGAGTTCCTTGGTGAAGAAGAACCTGATGTATCTGTTCCTCTGGATGTTTCTGAAGACATGGCTGAAGATGATATCTCATCAAGGTAATGTCAACATAAGAATAAAGGGACAAATTTGAGATTAAAGAGTAACAAATAGCATATTAATTGTCTTTGCTAACTGGTTTGATGGCTGAGTTTGTTTGCTGGTTCATGATGACAATGTCTCTTGCACGGCTAACTGGACCTTTTGATAAGTTTATATATGGTTGCATATCTCAAAAGAAGTGAAGTTAGATACTTCCATTTCAATATCCCCTACATTTAAAATATGATTTGTTTGCTCATTTTAAATAGTCTATAGCTATTTGTTACTATTATTAATGAATAACACCAGTGACATTTATTAATCAGTAATTGTAACCCTACACTTAGGCTTGACTGTATACTTATTTTACTATGTATTTCTGATATTTGTTTGGTATAATTTATGTTCTGTTGAGAGTATATGGTATTATGGAATGATCTTTTTGATAACCAAGTTAGTATGGACATACACATTTATCTGGATGGCCTTAGCTCCTCTTAGTCTCATACCACCGAGATTTGAGAACAACCTATGTTGCACTTCATTCTGGAAGTTAGCCAGGATTGGTGTTATTGGAGTACTGTGGGAATATAGTGGGTGTCTTTTCAGGGTCCTTCTTCCCTGTAAGAACTGTTGTTAATTTCCAATATCAGGGTCTTAGCTCTATTAGAACTGAGAACATGTGAGGAAGTTATGGATATGATTTATTATGCTCAAATGAATATTAGTTTGATAGCGAAGTTATGTATGCCGTGCTGTATAGATAGAAGAACTTACTGCTTAGTCTGTTCTTCATCTCCTCTTTTATAGCCATCATTCCTAGTTTTGCATTTAGTCATTGGGTTGGTCTGTCTTGCCATGTGAAGCACAATAAACGGAGTAACGACCAAATTATTAACACTTGTCTGTAACCCTACTCTCTGAAAGTTCATTAATATACTTTCATCCTTGACCATTTGAACCATCATTATCATGACTGCTTTTAACCTTTATCCTACTCTGTCACGATCCTTAATGCCAAAATGTGCCTGAATGTCAGTATCGTGATGGTTGCTCTAGGTCTCAAAAGTGCTGGCTTCTAGTTGTGTTAACTTGTAACTTCAGGGCTATGTAGGTTTTTTATTGTCAGTATAATGTCTTTAGCTCCCATTTCATGGTTCATTTTACGATCCTATTTCTTATGTGAATTTGTTGATATTTGAATTTAGTTTGAGTGTTTGCTGGAAATTAGTCTCAAGTGTTATTTTTTTTGTATCTTCCAGAGCTGGCAACTTGGTTGGCCCTAACTTTGGTGCTGAAGTAAGTGATGTGAGTTCTTCATCTGGACCAGTGAAACTTGCGGACCTGCAAAGAATTTTGAGTAGTATTGGACCTACAGGTCAAATCTCCATAGGGAATTTAAATCCCAACTCATTGTTTGGTTCTTTTTTTTAGTTTCTCTGCGCTCTTACACATTTCTATGTGATAAATTTTGCAGATAGTGCTATGGACCCTGATGCAGGTGATAACTCGATCTGTTGTTGTATACGTTTTATTTGTAATATTGGTGTCTGTAAAGATAGCTGACAACTGACAGTGATGTGTAGTTATGTTAGAAAAAAACTCTTGGGGATGTGTATGGTTGGAGAGCATCATATTGACCTAATTATGATAATATCTCCTTCAAAATAACAAAGTCATTTTCATTAAATTACTTTTAGGGATAATTGCAAAAATGTAACTTGAGATATTTACCTTTTGCAAGCTGTAGCCCTCTTCTTTGATAATTGCAAAAAAGTGCCCCGAACTTGCGTTCTTGTTGCATTTTGTCTAAATTTGTTTCAAAATGACATTTACCCTTTGAAAATAATAAGTAAAAACAAAAATGAAGAATTTCTACCTCTCTTAAGTTTCTTCCTCTTTGTACGTCCAATGAAGAAGAAGAAAATTAATATAGGTGAAAATTCTTGATTTTTTAAATTTAAAACTTCAATGGTAAAATCTTCATTTTGAAACAAATTTACACAAAGTGCAACTAAGAGACAAGTTCAGGGCACACTTTTGCAATTATCAAAGAAGAGGGCCACAACTTGCAAAAATGAATACCTCAAGGTACTTTTTTTTTACAATTATCACTTATTTCTACAAGCTACAACAAGTCCTTAGAATTATTCCATAAGAGCCCATCGGCCATTGTGTCATGTTGAGGGGGGTGGGTCAAGGGGCTTGAACTCAAGTAGGGGTCATCCTGACTTATATGCTAGATTTTAGTTGCGATGTGAAATTTACATGGACATCACAGCCATAATTGGGTATTCATGGTATTGCCATATTCAGTATTGTTACTGTCAGGGTGACACTACATGTAATGACTGTTGCACCAGGTTTGGGATTGGGTGATATTTTGAGGCCTGATCTAATAATGCCATTGATTGAAACATTGCCTTGGGAAGAACGCTTGGCTTCATACTTACCTGAGGTATGCAGTAGTTTTGGGCCTGTGGTTTTCTACATCCTTTATTTATATGGTTGTTGCAGTAACAAGATGATTGTGAGATTGCAGGGTCAATGGACTCCAGAGGATATATTGGAGTTGTTGCAAAGCCCACCTTTTCGCCAACAAGTTGACTCATTTACTTATGTAAGGAAACCTTTGCTCCATATTTATAGGTTTTCTTATCTTTTCATGGTACTACTTTATTGTGACTTTGGTAAATTTGTTACCTGTAGGTACTTCGAACTGGACAAATAGATTTGACTCAGTTTGGAGTTGACCCCAGTAAATGTAAGGAGTTCGTCCTTATTACAAAATTCTCCAGTTTGCTTTTTCACTATTACTCTGTCTAATGTTTTTAATGCATTTTAGTTGTTATGATTGTGCATCTTATACTATACTCCCCGTTTAGTCCCAAAATGAATGTATACTTTCTATAGAAAAAAAATGTCCCAAAACTAGAGTCTACATTACGATAAGTTAATTACCAATAATATCCTTAAGATAAGTTAGTTAGAAGCCCTTACCACAAAAAGTACATGAAGGGAGTGGTATTAAAGGTAAATCCCCATCTTGTGAGTTGCTGCTTGTTTCAAATGAAGTTCTGAGACAAGTCTTCTAGTTTGAATTGGGATATGCGAAGTTATTACTTAGACAGGTTTTACGATGTTAGTTAATTACTCCCTTGGCCTAGAATAAGTGTCCAATTTCGTATATAGGAAGTCAGATATATGTATGAACTACCAATAAAATGGGGTAGCACATAAAGATCACGAGGCATGTAATGCAAGGAAATATTAAATTCTTTTATCTTTCTTAAAAAGTAAATGGGACATATTTGAGGATTCTTAAATTTCCTGTTTCCCCATGCAGACAAGTTCACCGTTTTGTCATTTCTGGAGGCTCTTGAAGATTCTGTTTGTAAAACTTCCCAATCTTGTACTCGCAGCGAACCTATGGACGAATCTTAGTAGTGGAGCGGGAGCTAGTCTTGTTCATCCCCAAGGTCTCCACATCTTGGCTACAAAGGAGATATCTTTATAGTTATATATCATCATCCTCTATGAAGATTAAACATTGTTAGCAGTGGAACTAAACATACATTTGTTTCGTCTGACATGAAATATCTGTAGAATGTTTAAATCTTTTCCTGATTCCATTTGAAAGTGATTTTTAATTTTACAGAGTATATTCGTTGGCATTCAGTTGGAGAAGTTTATTTTCATGTTACAGTAACCGATCAAGCTGCCATAATCAAACGAAAATGACATTTTTTTTGTCGGAGTCGATTCATATTGCGATATCACTGAGTGGATGATGATAAGCAACAGTGGCTGTAGTATTCTCCAAGAGCCCATATGGGAAATATGTTTCTGTATCCTGAATAACTTATCATACAATTTCTGTTGAACACTCCCATTATTTCCTGTACAAAAATTGGTAGATAAATTAGCTCCTGGTCAATCTCATTCACCCAAAAGTTTAAGCTATAGATCCTAACATGTTTGTTGCCTAATAGAAAGACCAATATCATGTCAAAATACTGAAACAAATCGATAGAGGTCTCGAAATGTTTGTTAAAAAGTAAGGTTCACCTGCTGTGGGAAATCTCCATTCTCCATCTGTGAATTCATCAGAACTTTGGCTGCACGGTGCAATGGGATCGGATCTCTTCGACCCTTATTTCCCCAAAATGGTAACGAGTTAGTAAGTAGCAAGCGATGATCAATTAGAGGCAAGCCTAGCCTTGAGATATTCTTTTTATTTATGGTACCTGTCCGGCTTCCATAAGAGCCAGCATAGCCCATCCTGTGTTGACTAGGTGTGACTTGTTCCCTTGCAGATTTGTGTATACCTACTCAAACACAACATCAAATTACATAAAAGGGCATACCTATATTCACACTCTTGCTTCAACATATATTTCAGAACGCTTTGTATCTTAAGTTTGCACCTTGTTTTGGCACGAAAGGTAGCTTTCTCCCCATCCTCCACATTCAAGTTGCTTGGACAGCAAGAAATTGCAGGCTCTTCGAATGCTTTCGCTATTTTCATAGGTCTTGCCGCCAGCCACCAGTCCTGTTATTCCAAACCATGTCCCGTAGGTGAAACAAACCCCCCAAGATCCATACCTTGTACCGAACAAAACAGAACAGAAACGTGTCACCAAACGTTGCTTTGATCTAAATTCATGGTAGGTACACTACTGTTAAGGAACCGACCATGATCCATCAGGTAATTGTATGCTCAGAATGAAGCTCAAGGCCTTTGCAATGCAAGCTTTGATTTCTTTTGTTCTGTGTGATGGATATGCTTTCATGAATGCCTTGAGACCTTGAATTGCTGATGAGGTGCATTCTACATATCTGTACCAACACAAGGGGAACATTAATGTAGTCAATTTTGTGTTATCATAATAATTAGAGTTTGTTGATCTTACTGATAATCGATAACAATGTCCCCAAATGTCTCTGCTGGATTGATCATCTGATCGAGATTAAGGTGATCGTGTTAGTAAGTAATAATAACCCGAATAGTGCTTCTTCGTATAAAGTTGGGAAGAAAGTTTTCACCTCAAGCCATGCATAGGATCTTGTGGTTTCATATGATGCATATCCTCCATTGCTGTTCTGTAATAGAAACATGTTAATAATATATAAGGTCTCTTGTAATAGAAAGTTGAGTCATTTACCTGTAAGGACAAAATCAGGTTAACAGCATCAAATAACCGATCGGATGCTATTGCTTCTCCTACTATATCCGTTGACATTGTTGATAATTTTATTGCTGCCTGCAAGCAAATAGGTAACATGAACACAATTAGTTGCAGAATAAGTTGTATGGGGCAATTAACTTGGGTGTCAAGGAAGGAACCTTCAAGCCTTCAGCTGTACAATCTGACACAATCCAGCCGTTGTCAGGGGTAGAGAAAGGCCATCCACCTTTGGAAGCGTGTCGGTACCAGTAGCTTAGATTGCCAGGGCAGTCTGCTCTAACCTATATATATATATATACAGAATTCCAACTTAATGTTAATTGGAAATGAAGCATAAATGAGTGATTAGTGATCAACAATTAACCTTATTAGCTAGTGATCGAGGCGTGACTAATTTGTTACCTGTATATTCTTGATGAAACTGTGAGCTTTTTTGAGCATTGGGCCATATTCATCAACAAGGTTGGTGGAGAGGATTGCTTGGACAGCAAAAGAAACATCCCAACCCTGTGACCCATTGTAACCCTGAAAATTATACAACCACATCAAACCTTATATATATATATAGTAATTAATGGTGATGGACTAATTAATGAATAGAGAAATGGTATAGTAGGTACCTGCATTTTCATTCCATCTTCAGCCAGCCAGAGATAGTCTTTGATTCTGGAAAGGTGAGACTTGAAGGCCTCTGAATTGGGATCCTCGAGCCAACAACAGAGCATGTTCAATACCTTATTGACGGGTCCAATGCAAATATAGCGAGTATTATGGTCCTCGTAGTGGATGTGGTCCATGACGAGAGACAGAGATTTGTGTCTTAGCTTAGAAAGAGGCCATCTCTTCACAAGTGGCTCTCCCAATTTGTCAAGGCAACTCCATAGGACATCCTGTATCTTTGGGTGCGGATAGTACAAGTCTTCCTGTACGTTACATATACCAATTCATTATATATATGCTACAATATTCAAATTAAATGTAATAAGTTGAATAATATATATAATAAAAGAGATAAATAGGGTACGGTACAGTGGCGCATAAACTTCTGGCAGCGTCCCAATCGATACGATGATAGGGAGTGGTATAGAGCTCTCTTCTAAGCGACAAAACGATGCCGTTTATGGGACCTACGAACCTCCTTCCATACAAATATGACATCGGCAGGTACACCATCCGACAGTGACACCACATTCGTCCTGCATGTTACGCCACGTGTAATATAGTTATATAAATATATATATGTATGTATTGTATACTACTCGGGGGTGGGAATATACCGGGATGTATGGGAAGAAAGTATGGGAGAAGCCATAACTCTGGGGGCAGAGGATTGTTACCGCTCCACTCGTAAACTCCGAGTACCTAGGAAACATGTATTAATAATATAGTACAACGTTAAAATACTTAGAGTTCCGAATGTAATTGATTATGGTAGTTAAAAAGGTGTTGATTAATTAACTGAAAGCCACATCTTTCCCCAGGAAGGAATGTAGGTGACACCCTTATGGTGGAGAATCCAGTTCCTAGCTCTAGCCATGGCGTCACCGTCCATTTCTTCACTGAGCAATCGGAGGGCGACGTAGGACAGAGCTGTGCAGAACATTGTGCTGCTTCCTTCTATGTGTAATCCCCAACCTCCATCCTTATTCTGCATTTTCCATTACAAATACTAGGAAAAAGTTGTTATACCTGATGGTTGAAATATACATATATTTTTAAACTATATATATATACCTGATGGTTGAAGAGATATCGGCACATCTCCTGTCGATGATGAACCGACAATATTGCATTCAGACTTCCGGTCACATACAATCCTATCACCTATGAAATGATCCAATTATATTAACACTCGAGATATATATGGTCAAAACAACAAGTCTTGCACACCCACAAGTCTACTTATAATGTCTCATAATCTATTAATGTTATTCGATTATCCTTATATTGTTTTTTTTTTTTTAT